>MU741122.1:114610-153688 GCA_026770625.1 Nicotiana glauca | reverse complement strand
TGTAAAAATGAGCCATTTTTGTAATTTTCATTTTTAATAAAGCAACTAACTAATTACTTAATCCTAAAATGTGAAAAAAAAAATTATAAATGCAATGCATGATATTTTTGGTATTTTTTTGATTTTTAATGGAAATTAAATATGCACAAAAATGCAAATAATTAATAAAATTCTATAAAAAATCCTATAAATTCGCAAAGATTGGGAAAAATTATTTTCTGATATTTTATGGGAGTAATTCATATTGAGCAAAAATCACATGCTCACAGCTGCCCCTCTTTGCTCGGAAACACGAATGGTTTTCGTGCAAAGATAATGTGAGCGGATACGAGCGATTTTTGCCCGTTTGAATACTCCGTGAGAATCATTTTTGAAAGGTTTGATCGCACCCTGCTTCCGAGGTTTCCTACATACTCTTGACTATAAAGGAATCAGGTCAGTGTAGTTCAGAAGTGAGCGAGATGATGGAGTACGCTGAGGTGGAGAGCCGGTCGATGTGCGGTTCCGTCGAGGTTCCGGTCCGCGGTCCTGCTATTACATCAAAAATCAAAACATTAAAAAAAACTAACTAAACCTGTCAACTACAAGTTACAAGATTCCTATCTATAAGTCTTCTGAAGCTTGATCTTGAGTCTTGAATGGTTCTTCATGTAGACTTTGGATCTGAACCTTGATGCTTTCTAGTTGCAGATGCTAATTAATTCTTCCTCAGCTTTTCGGACTAATACTGGACACCACACCATACTTGTGACTCCAATCACCTCTTAAGAAATTCACATCTTTCTCTACTGCTGCATTTGGATTCACTTTTTCCTTCTTTTGTTTCTCCTCTTCTTTTGTTATTTTGGATTGTGACTAGCTTCCGTTGATCATCTCGGACTGTTGACTCACATTTTTTCCGCAAGCCTCTTTTGTTGATGACTTGAATTGTGATCTAAGATGTTTGGCCCTTTCTTCGAATGATGCTTGACTACCAAATTTGAAATATGTGCCTCCGTTCTTCAGGCGGGCTCCTGATTGCTCAAACTTGAAATATATGCCTCTGTTCTCCAGGTGGGCTCCTGACTACTAAAACATGAAATGTATTCCCTTGTTCTCCAGGTGGGCGCCTGACTTCAACAAAGAAAATTTCTTGCCCCAGTTTGGTGGCTGGGCGCGTCATGTTACCAAATATTAAAAATTTGAAAGCTAAAATTTGAATTGTACTTCCCTTGTTCTCCAGGTGGGCGCCTTATTGCTGAACTTGAAATGTATTCCCTTGTTCTCCAGGTGGGTGCCTGATTGCTGAGCTTGAAATGTATTCCCTTGTTGTCCAAGTGGGCGCCTGACTGCTGAACTTGAAATGTATTCCCTTTTTCTCCAGACGGGCACCTAATTGCTGAACTTGAAATGTATTCGCTTGTTATCTAGGTGGACGCCTGATTTCCAAAACTTGAAATGTATTCCCTTGTTATCCAGGTGGGCGCCTGATTACCAAAACTTGAAATGTAATCCCTTGTTATCCAGGTGGGCGCCTGATAGCTGACTTGAAATGTATTCCCTTATTATGTAGGTGGGCGCCTGATTTCCAAAACTTGAAATGTATTCCCTTGTTATCCAGGTAGGCGCCTGAAAGGGGTATCAATGGTTCGGTTCGGACGGTTATTTTATAAAATTTATACCATACTATTTTTTTGGTTATTCTATTATGTATAACCAAAATTAGACTTTTTAAAACCGTCCCAATCATGTCGGTTTCTCTTCTTTATCGGTTCGGTTCGGTTAATTTTCGGTATTTTTTTAAATATCACAAAAAATTCACCAGTAGAAGTAGAATGCAATAACATACGTCTTTTATAGGATTTAGCAGAACTCTCTAGACATTTTTATTGTTTAAAGGGTGATGAGTTAAAAAAAAGATGGCTAGAGTATAGATCCATCAACTATTCTATAACAACATAAAAGAAATCAAATAAAGACAAAGAAAATATAAATCACACGAGTTGAAAGATATACCAAGATGGGACTCAAGAATAAAGTCTATAAAAGATAAAATATTCAAAAAAAAATCTAAATTATATAAAAGGAACCATATTAAATCTATTATAGTTTGCTACTCATAATTGCTAGAATACTTTGTATCTTGCTAATAAAGATACTTGAAATAACTTAGTATAAAGATACTTGAAATAACTTAGTTTTAAGTAGATGTAGCAAATAAGTTGTAGAAATTAGTATTTTGAGTTTAATTACATGTTGGCTCGTAATAGTTTTCATAATTCCAAGGCCCAAAGAAAATTTAATGCATTATTATTTTTAAACTTACCAAAGAAATATATTTTCAACATGTAAAATTTATTTGGTACGGTTCGGTATTTTTTCGGTTTATTTTTATAAAACAAAAAACCTATCCTAATTATTGGTGCGGTAATAAATTTATATAAAAACCTACGGTTTCTTTAAAAGAAACCTAAAAATCGGTTCGGTACGGTACGGTTCGGTCGGTTTAGTCGGTTTTCGAATATCCATTGACACCCCTACCTGATTACCAACACTTGAAATGTATTCCCTTGTTATCTAGGTGGGCGCCTGATAGCTGACTTTAAATGTATTCCCTTGTTCTCCAGGTGGGCGCCTGATTACCAAAACTTGAAATGTATTCCCTTGTTCTCTAGGTGGGCGCTTGATTTCAACAAAATAGACAAAAACAAAAGATTTTCTGCCCCAGTTTAGTAGCTGGGCACATCATGTTACCAAATATTACTAAAAGTTTTAAAGCTAAAACTTGAATTGTACTTCCCTTGTTCTCTAGGTGGGCGCCTGATTGCTGAACTTGAAATGTATTCCCTTGTTCTCTAGGTGGGCGCCTGATTGCTGAACTTGAAATGTATTCCCTTGTTCTCCAGGTGGGCGTCTGATTACCAAAACTTGAAATATATTCCCTTGTTCTCCAGGTGGGCGCCTGATTTCAACAAAATAGACAAACACAGAAGATTTTCTGCCCCAGTTTGGTAGCTGGGCACATCATGTTACCAAATGTTACTAAAAATTTTAAAGCTAAAACTTGAATTGTACTTCCCTTGTTCTCCAGGTGGGCTCCTGATTGCTGAACTTGAAATGTATTCCCTTGTTCTCCAAGTGGGCGCCTTATTGCTGAACTTGAAGTGTATTCCCTTGTTCTCCAGGTGGGCTCCTTATTGCTGAACTTGAAATGTATTCCCTTGTTCTCCAGGTGGGCGCCTGATTGTTAAAACTTGAAATGTACTCCCGCGTTCTCCTGGTGGGTGCCTGACTTCAACAAAATAATAGACAAAGAAAATTTCTTGCCCCAGTTTGGTGGATGGGCGCATCATATTACCAAATACTAAAATTTTAAAGCTAAAATTTGAATTGTACTTCCCTTGTTCTCCAGGTGGGCGCCTGATTGCTGAACTTGAAATGCATTCCCTTGTTCTCCTGGTGGGCGCCTGATTGCTGAACTTGAAATGTATTCCCTTGTTATCCAGGTGGGTGCCTGATTGCCAAAACTTGAAATGTATTCCCTTGTTATCCAGGTGGGCGCTTGATGACCAAAACATGAAATTTATTCCCTTGTTATCTAGGTGGACGCTTGATTTCCAAAAACTTTAAATGTATTCCCTCGTTATCCAGGTGGGCGCCTGATTGGCAAAACTTGAAATCTATTCCCTTGTTATCCAGGTGGGCGCCTGATTTCTAAAACTTGAAATGTATTCCCTTGTTCTCCAGGTGGGCGTCTGATTGCTGAAACTTGACATATATTCCATTGTTATTCTGGTGGGCGCCTGATTGCCAAAACTTGATATGTATTCCCTTTTTATCCAGGTGGGTTCCTGATCACCAAAACTTGAAATGTATTCCCTTATTATCCAAGTGGGCGCCTGATTACTGAACTTGAAATGTATTCCCTTGTTCTCCAGGTGGGCGCCTGATTACCAAAACTTGAAATATATTCCCTTGTTTTCCAGGTGGGCGCTTGATTTCAACAAAATAGACAAACGCAGAAGATTTTCTGCCCCATTTTGGTAGCTGGGCACATCATGTTACCAAATATTACTAAAAATATTAAAGCTAAAACTTGAATTATACTTCCCTTGTTCTCCAGGTGGGCGCCTGATTGCTGAACTTGAAATGTATTCCCTTGTTCTCCAGGTGGGCGCCTGATTGCTGAACTTGAAATGTATTCCCTTGTTCTCCAGGTGGGCGCCTGATTTTAATAAAATAGACAAACACAGAAGATTTTCTGCCCTAGTTCGGTAGCTGGGAACATCATGTTACTAAATATTTTAAAGCTAAAACTTGAATTGTACTTCCCTTGTTCTCCAGGTGGGCGGCTGATTGCTGAACTTGAAATGTATTCCCTTGTTCTCCAGGTGGGCGCTTGATTGCTGAAACTTGAAGTGTATTCCCTTGTTCTCCAGGTGGGCGCCTGATTACTGAACTTGAAATGTATTCCCTTGTTTTCCATGTGGGCGCCTGATTTCAACAAAATAGACAAACACAGAAGATTTTCTGCCCCAGGTTGATCACTGAGCGCGTTATGTTACCAAATATTAGAAGATAAAATTTTCATTGTCGTTCCTTTGTTCTCCAGGTGAGCTCCTGATTGCTGAATCTTGAAGTGTAATCCCTTATTCTTCAGGTGGGCTCCTGACTGCTTAACTTTGAAAAGTATTCCCTTATTCTCCAGGTGGGCTCCTGATTGCTGAAGCTTGAAAAGTATTCCCTTGTTCTCTAGGTGGGCTCCTGACTACAACAAAATAAACAAACAAAGAAAATTTTCTACCCCAATTTGGTGGTTGGGCACAGATATAAGTGTTAAACTGAATTATTCTATCAACTATTATAAGAATTTGAAAACTAAGTCCTATTATCTAGGGAAGTCCTGATAACTCCTAACAATTGCGAACATAAATTATATCTTCTAAAGGTATTACTCCCACTACACTTGTTATCAAAAAGTCTTAAACTACTCCCCATTATCCAGGAGGGTCCTAAAAACTCCTAATTGAATCCCATCTTAAACATGAAAACTTTGAAACCAACTTATGCTTCTTTGGGGTACATTTATGCCAAATTATACTACTCATGATTGTTTTGAAATTTAAACTAAGTGCCATTTTCCAGGAGGGCCATGAGAATTTCCAGTCATACCTGTTTGGGTGCTGCCTTTCCTTACGGAGGGTTTCTCCGAAGCAAACGAAACTTCTGCCCCTGTTTCAATCAAAGAAAAACCTTGTTAAAATGTTGTGGTTGGTTTGTGGCCTTGAAATTTGAGGGAGATTGCTCCTTCGCTTCCCATGATGACTGGTTTCCACTCGAAGACCTTGCTTGTTTATGGACTAACCCCTTTCTTTGTCGTCCCCATCACATAAAATACCTTTTATCCGTTCGGACCCAATATCTTCTATTTGTTGCATTGCATGAAATGGCGCCTCCCCAACCTTTGTGTCTCACATGAATCCCAAAGCACGACCATTGCCCCCACTCCATGTGTATGCTGTTCTTTCTTGACTTAAACCACTGGCCTTGACCTTGAGGTTTGTTGCTCCTTCACTTGTCATGATAACTGATTTCCATTCGAAGACCCTGCTTGTTCCTTGACTAACCACTTCCTTGGTAAACCTTAACCCAAAAAATACATCTTCTCGTTCAGACCCAATACTCTCTATCTGTTGCACCACTCATACCGACATTTACCAAACCTTTGTGTTTCACATGGACTCCCAAGCATATTTATTGCTACCAACTCAGCGCGCATGTTGTTCTTTCCTGATTTAAATCATTGTCCTTGGCCTCGAGATCTATTGTTCCTTCATTTTCCATGATAACTGATTCCCACCCGAAGACCTTGCTTATTTATTTACTAACCACTTTCTTTGTTACCCTTGATGAAGAGAATATCTCTTATCCATTCACCAAACACCCTCCATCTTATTTCACTGTTCATGAATTGATATGTACCAAACCTTTCCTGTTTCACCGAAAATGCCTTTGATTCGTTCACCTAACACCTTCTATCTGTTGCATTGTTCCTGAATTGATACGTACCAAATCCTTGTATTTCACACGAATCCCAATGCATGTTGATTGTTACTAGCTCAATGCGCTTGTTGTTCTTTTTGGACTTATGATGCTTTGATGTGTTCATCAAAATCCCGTTTTGTTCAATTGGAAAGCTTGGTGGTAGATTTTGAAGTCATTTCTTACTTGTTATGACCAAACAGACTCAGGAGGAGAAGGTAAACACAACAAAAGGAATCGAGTAAAGGACAAAGGAAAGAGATGATTCCTAACAAGAAAACTAAAAAATAGAAACCTATCGGATATGGATACCAACTCTAATGACCATGACATTTACCTGTAGATATTCTGTCACGAAAATATGATGTTCAACTCCAGTTATAACCCAAACTGTGAAACTAGGCTTCAATGCTTCGCTTATCCAATCTGATTCACAATCCTTATCCGACTTGTAGTGCCCGAAGGGTTTTCACCATCAACCCTCTCTCATTTTGGTCTTTCTCTCATCTCACCATCGCCTTATGGTGCCCGTGAAGGTTTTCACCAATAAGACTCTTATTTTGGTCTTTCTCTCATCTCACCATCGCCTTATGGTGCCTGCGAAGGGTTTCACCAATAAGACTCTCTAATTTTTTATTTCTCTCAGCTTTCATCGCTTTGTGGTAGCCGAGGAAATTATGACTTTGTTAACAGTCCGCGACCCAGAAATCCGAGTAAGGAATTCTGTTAACCCGGGAGAAGGTGTTAGGCATTCCCGGGTTCCGTGGTTCTAGCACGGTCATTCAACTGTCATATTTGGCTTATTTATTTGATTTTAAACAAGTACGAACATATGTGCAAATTTTAGTTTTTTTAACCGCTTTTATTTATTTATTAGAGAAAACTTGCAATGTTATTAAAATACATCTCGAACCACGTCACATAAATGCACCCATGATTTTTGACATATTTTAACATCGTTCAGATTTGGATTTGGATCATATAAATGTACACCCGAGTTTAGGAAGGTAATATTATTAAACTAACGCACCTAAAGCAATTTCGCGTTTTCAACTTTGCGAGGGCCATGAAATTTACTAAATGGCACGCCTCGAGTTCTAAGGATAAACAAGATTAGTTAAAATGAGGGCCATGCAATTATCATTTTTGTTTGATACGGCACACCTCGACTTCCAATTTCAAATGATTGCACTCAACTAAAGAAAACTACGAATGTTCATTACAATACAAGTATTTTTGGTTGGATCGATTTACCTGTTTCAAAACAATCTCATATCAGAATTAGAATTAGTGTCTTGTTAATGTCCAAAAAATATTGAGCAAATAAAACCATCATTTCATTGAATTTACTATATTTTACCATTTGTGTAAGAATAAATTTCCTAAATAATTCAAACAAAACAGGCCAAGAAACAGTACACTTTCTTATTTGTACCCACATATTTTCCTAGCGAAAAGATTAGTCTTTACAAATTCTTCAACAATCAGATTTAGAACCTTTATCAATACCAAAAAGAAAATCACAATACCAAAGCATAATACAGTAGAAACCAATAGTACATATTTATTAAAGAACTAAGAAAATAAAATAAGATACTTAAAAAAAACAAATCCAAATGAAAACAAAAATAGAAGACTTACGAACTCTTTGAAAATTCTCTTGTAAATCAAGTCAAAGACATCAACGGGAATAATGAACCCGCAGCCAGAGTCACGACCGGAGATGCCAAACGGAACAACCAACCTGCGACCTCGAATGCTACTCGAACAGGAGAGGTGATGGAGTTACGTGCTCTACGTTTCTGCTGGATTTCCAGCCAGTTATGGCAACTGTCGCTGCTAGTTTCCAACAGGTTCTGGTATGAGGTAATGGAGTTAATATCATGGGATGGTGGAGATTTTGCAATGAGCAGAAGCATTTGGTATTCTAGTTCGTTGTGGCTCGGCTGGAGATGGGGGCTCGTTAGTGGAGTTTTGGGTGTGTTACGGTTGAAGGATAAAGGTGGAGATAGCTGTTTGGTTCAGGCTGGCATGAGAGTGGTCATTAGTGGACGGTGGCTGAAGAAGATGAAGCTAAGAGTGTTGTTTCATGGTTGAGAAAGAAACCATGGCTGATGTTGCATGAAGAGAGAACGATGGGGTTAAGGGTAAGATGAAGAAGATGATGTCGCGGGGGGGAGGGGGGGTGGGGTGCGTTCAGCACTGTTGCGGCGGCTGCTGGGTGGAGGAGATGGCGGTAGCGGCAGTGGGCTGTTAGGGTTCAACTAGGGTTTTATATGGTTATCTCTCTTGAATAAGAAGATGTGTTGTGTCTATCTCTATATTCTGTCCGTCCATCCTCTCTTGCGGCTCCCATTTTGTGTGTATTATATAGTCTAGGTTTTAGGTGTTAGGACTAGGGTTCGGTATTGGGTCGGGTCGGGTCGACCCGGTTTGGGTTGGGTAAGGAGATGAGCTAGTTTAAATTAGGAAGATGTATTAAAATATTTGGACTCACTCATTACATGGGTCAATCTTGAATTTAAGACCAAGCTTTTCTAATTTCCTTTTCTTTTTTGTTGTTCTTTTCTTTCTTTAATTACTTAAAAATCCAAATTAAACTCCTAAATTTATTCAAATTATAAAATTAAGCTAATTATCTAACTATAATGTTTATAAAAATTAATTGATCCTAAATTTAAAGAGAAAACTTAATAATCCAAAATTAAAAGCTAAGAATGTAAAAATGAGCCATTTTTGTAATTTTTATTTTTAATAAAGCAACTAACTAATTACTTAATCCTAAAATGTGAACAAAAAATTATAAATGCAATGCATGGTATTTTTGGTATTTTCTTGATTTTTAATGGAAATTAAATATGCACAAAAATATAAATAATTAATAAAATTGTACAATAAATCCTATAAAATTGCAAAAATTGGGAAAAATTATTTTTTGATATTTTATGGGAGTAATTCATATAGGGCAAAAATTACGTACTCACAAATAGCATACTTGCATTTAGGACCTAATTCTAGATTTTTAGATTAATTAAACATCATTGAAAATAAGAGAAAAAATAACAAAATAATCCTTTTACATTTTTTGTTCCTTTAATTTCACTTTTATTTAATTTTTATCTCAAAGGTAGGATCTATTTAATTTTAGGAAATTTAATTAGTCTCATTTATAATTAAATCAAGTTTTGGCTACTCTTAATTTTGTATTTAATAAAATCCAAAATTTAAATAAACAAAAAAGGAAAAGAAGAAAATAAATAAAAAGAATTTGAAATAATGAAGCCAAGGGCCAGTCAAATTGGGCCATTTTTGTTCAAACACCAGATCCCAAAACCCCTTCCAAACCGTTCCCCAGCCCAAGCCCTAATACCCAGTACCCGTTCCAGCCCCGTCCTAAATAAAACGTCATCGTTTTGGGTCATATTAGATCCTGGCCGTCGAGGATACTAGATCCAATGGTCAGGAACTAGGTCATACTTAATATAAAATGGTCGGAGCTCCCCCTACCTTCTCCTTCACCTCCCTCATCATAAAATATAACCCCACCGGCTCCGCCCCAACTCTGCCGCCGAAAATCGCCCACGGCGGCGGAGTTCCAATTGCCTCCAAAATAACACCAAAGCCCCACCTTGTCACATCATGCCTATGCCACCATTGATTTTCCTCGAACATCACTGGAACGCCTCGAATATACCAAGCCCTAGGCGCAGCCACCACCGTGCACGGCGGCGCCGCCACCCAAATCGTACCAAATTTGTACCCCACAATCCCCAAACTACCCTAAGCCCTACACTCATGGTTATTTCATAAAAATCCCAACTGGATTTCTCCAATTTCACATCTAGGGTTCGAGCCCTCGGAGCCAAGGTCAAAGCTGTTCATACGTATCCGGGCACATCAGTTACCTGTTTCTCGATGGAGAATAGATGACTAGTATCATATTGGGGTTTAAATAAGAGATTTGAGTCTCGAGTTCGAGTCAAGGTGGTGAGTTTTCTTTCTTTCGCTTTTTATTTCTTCTTCTGTTTGTTTGTTTCTATTCAACCTCTTTTCTTCTTTTCTTTTCTGGTTGAACTATCTCGTTAATCAAACTTCTGTTCTTCTCCTTTGCTCCCCTTAGTGTGAATTTCACCTAGATCTTTAGTTTGATTCTTGTCGCGATGTGGTTTAGAATTAATTCTGTGTTGGTAATTTTAGATATTAGTTTAATTTTTTGTTTTGAATCTATTTTTTATATGGTCTTTAATTCTTTAGTCAATCCTGTTTGGGCCTCATTTGAATTTTAATTTATTTTTTAGTGTTTGAATTAACTAGTAATCCCTATTGTTATTATTAGTTAGTGTTAATTAGTTTAATTCAGTTTAATCAATATTTGTTATCAGTAATTCTGGAGTTCTGTGTTTGGTTCCAAGTAATTATGAGGCTTAGTTTAGTTGATTTGGATATACTTGAAGTAGATTGGTTAGTTAACCCTAGTTACTGACTGGGTAATGGGTTGGGGTTAATTGAGATAAGACTAGTAATTTCAAGTTGAGTTCAGGGGTAGTTTGGGTATTTAGAATTGGATAGGAATGCTGTAGCTAAAGCTAAAATCCTCTAGAATCTTCTAAAATAGGGCCTTAGTTATAATTTCAGAACTTATGGCAGTAACTTGAGAAACAAGTCAAGAAATTAGGGACTAATGAATAAAAACTGAAAATGAAAGAGGGGAAAAATGGGTAAATGAAATCTAGAAGCCTCCTCCCCCTTTTCTGCCTATAAAAGGTAATACCCCTGCCTTCTTTCACAAGTTTTCACAATCTGAAAATTTTCCCAAAATTTCCAACTTCTAAATTCCCCCCCTCCCAAAACATTTTCTGCAAGTTCTAGTATCAAAATTTGAATTTCAAATCCAAAGAAGATCAAAATCTGAACTCTTAGAGTTTAAAAACTTGGATTTGGATCTTAACTTCTTCAAAAATCAAAAAGGGAAAACCAGTAGAAAACTCCAAAAAAACTGTTACATTGAATTCTCTAGGTTAATTTTGAGTTTTAGTCGTTGATTCTCATCTCTTAGCTCGGCTTTTAGTTGTTGAAGCTTCAGAAGTGTCCTGGGTTCAAACTCGAGTCATTTTAGAGTGTATTTGAGCTATTTTTGGTTGCTTCATTAGTTGAAATTGGTCTTGGGTGGTTGACATTGCTTTTGAGTTTGTGAGCCTCTGATTTTTGTTGCTGAACTGCTGTGATACTGCTGATCCTCTTCTTCATTTCTATTTCATTATAATTTCAGGTACACACCTTTTGAATTTGCCTTGATGTAGCTTCGAATTGGAGTGAAATGAAAAGTATTCATCAGATCTATGCTCGTTTGGATTCTCCTGTATTTATAATTAAATAGATGTTAGTTGATATATAGTTATCTAGTATTAGTTTATAGACTGTGGATTGTATAATTAGGACTACTTCTAAATTGTTTTGGGACTATTTCGGATGGACTGTATAATTAGGACTGCTTCTAAATTATTTTGGACTATTTTAGATCTCAGAACAATGAGATACAATGTTTATTGATAGTGGATTTATATTGTTCAAATTTGATAGCTTAAGTTTACGTGTTTGAATCAGGAAGTAGAGCTAATATGTACGCATAATCATAATTCATATAAGATAAGCCTGTTAGTCTAGAATTAGATTTAAACCTGAGTTTTTAGCATATTGATTCACAAAAATTGAAAAAATCACGTTTCATAGTATGTGCATAAGTCTATTGTTGATGCACATCTCAATAATATCACATTTCATCTGTAGGTTTAGATGTTTAGCTTACAATTATGTCTTTAAATTGCGAGTTATATGTGCACTCGAGAATGAATTTGAGTGTTAAACTAGCAAGATGAAGGGTTAATAAACAATTAGAGACGATTGTAGCATTATCAATTGTTAAGCCTGATCCCTGGCCCTGACCAACAGTAGACTCCATTTAAACCTTGTTTCTGGACAAAAATGTAAGGTTTAGACAATTGTTATGGGTTTCATATGATCAGCCTACTAAGTTTGTTGAATTTGGTATTTCAATATAGTTAATAATCATGCTGGGTTAATCATCAATTCCTGTATTGGTTTATACTAATTAGTAGCTTAATAAAATGTTCAGATGTTGTCTCAAATGATTAACGGCCCAAGCAGTGTTGGTTAAGCCTTGATTTCCTCCTCTTTGTGACTTGGCCCAAACATGGAAATTAATTGTTGAAGGCCTTTGATCAATTTAATAATCTTACTTAAAGCAAAAACAAACCAATTTTGAGCCTTCCAAATTGTGTAGCAGATTTGAATTAAGAGGTCTTCCTCTTGCTTAAGTTCGGACTTGAATTTGAGGCTCGAATGGTATAATATTAATTAACCGGGCCCTTTTAGAGACAAATTCAATAGAAAATAATAGTTTGCTCTAGGTTGGCCTTTAAAAATAAAACGAGGTGCGTCCCGCCAAACAAAAATGCAAAAATTATGGGGCCCTCTTTAAATGCTTATATTAAAATACTTAGAACTCGAGACGTGCCGTTTAGCGAATTTTCACGGCCTCCCGCGAAGTTAATAACACGTTAGTCGCTTTAGGCATGCTTTTATTAATTTTACCTTCCTAAATACGGATGTGCATTTCATGCAACCCAAATCCAAATCCCAAAACGTTGAATAAGAATGTGTCGAGGATCCGGGTGCATTTCATGTGACGTGATCCAAAAATACGTTCTTAAACGACGTTCACTTTCTTAAATTTTTTAACTAAAAGCGGTAAATAATTCTAAAAATGCACTATAGGATGACATGTATAGAAAAAAAATTATATTTTAGCCATTTATAATTATTTAAGTGACCGTGCTAGAACCACGGGATCCGGGGGTGCCTAACACCTTCCCTCGGGTCAACAGAATTCCTTATTCAGAATTTCTAGTTTGCAGACTCCAACTGGAAAGTCGAAATTTTCCTCGATTTGGGATTCAAGTTAAACCGGTGACTTGGGACACCAAAAGCCAATCCTATCCCAAGTGGCAACTCTAAATAAATAAATAATCCCATTTCGAATAATGTCACTTTAAATGGAAAAACTCCCTTATACATTATCCTTCGGGGTAGGTGTGCAAAAAGGAGGTGTGACAACAGCTACAACACCACTTCCACAATTAAACCATGTTTTAGCCTTTTAGAATCTAGAGGTTTCAAAAGAGCTTTTTCTAATTTTTCTTGTGAAAATCAGAAAATTTTAGCTATTCAAACAATACATAACTTTTAGGGTCTTTTTCTAGGTCTCAAAATCTGATTTGCATGTGAAGGAAATGGTTTATATATAGCCTTTGAGGAGTGCCATGTGCTGAAGAGAATAATGGAATTATTCCTTCAGCCTCAAGACATCTTTTTTCAACTAATTTGGACAACTGGCTACCCTTCATTGGTTTCAGCATTATCTGCTAACTAAATGAGGCCAGCTGGCCCTATTCTAGAACCTTCCAATATTAAACTTATCTGAAAATTCTATTCCTATTTTCCAAACTGAAACCCTAAGTTTTCATTTGTTCAATTAATCCCTAGAAGTGTTTAATAATTACAAATCCTAACAAATAAAACAAAGCAGGCAAGTATGAGTAAAACAAATCAAATAGTAAACAACACTAAAAGGGTGAACATCTGGACTCTTAAAACAACCAGAAAGGATTCAATTTCATGATAAACTTCAAAAATCTAGTTTTAACGGCTAGTGACAAACTTAACTCCAAGAAACGAACAATGAAAGATGAATGAATATTGAGCACTTAAATCAAACTGAATCACAAAACCCTAAAATCTAAATCATGCTATTAAAATAACGGAAAAAGAAACAGAAAAGCAAGAAGAACTAGAATAAAAAGAAAATCATGATAAATTGGACCTAACAACTAAGAATCTAAATTAATCAAAACAAATATATAATAAAAAAATAAAAACCTAATTAATTCAAACAAGTAGATAATAACGATCAATTTGAACAAATAACTACCCAAGACAAATAAAAAGAAAAATCAGAAAACAAATAAAGAACAAAAATCAAAGAGGATGAGGTGAGGTACTAGCTAATCGGAAGGAGCAGGTAACATAATTGACCTAACCGAACAAGGAGGGCAATGAACTCGGCTGGGCACAGTGGTTTGGTCGAGAAGAAGTGACCCTCGAAACAAGTCAAAACTTGTATTAGTCAACAATAACGATTGCTTAACATGAGTCTAGAGTCAAATCGAGCTTTGGGAGGCAAGGAATCAGAATTAGAAGAATTAGGGTTTTCTTCCAAATCTCAGATCTATTTCGGAGAATTTGATGGGGCTTTTGGTAGGATGGTTGGTAGATTAGTGTAGAGGGGAGGTTGGGAAGTGTATATGGTGAATTTGGGTTAATTTCGGTGAACTGGGGTTTGGGGTCTGATTCTTAGATCTGAAATTGGAGGATTTGGGTAGGGATTTTGGAGAAGAGGTTTGTGGATTTGTAAAGGGGAGGGAAAGGTGGTTGCCTAGTAGAAATTTGGGGAAGTTTGGAGCGTCGAAACCGTCGTGAGTCGATTTTCGACTGGTGGTCAATGGTGGAGGAGACAATTTTTTTAGGTTCCAAGTTCTAACACCCAAACCAAAGAGTTCCAATACTTCTTCCAAGAAGTCTTCTTCTGTACCTGTACCTGCTGAATCCTCTTTAGCCAAAAGAACTAGGTCTGCTGTGATGGGGAAACAAAAGAAAATTGTTGAAGAAGATGTAGAGTGGAGTGGTGGTGAAGAAGAGGAAGAATCTGAGAAGGATCAAGATAGGTTTGCCATCTTTGGCATAAGGAAAATTTTGAAAGGAAGGTTGTTGAAAGACCTGGATGAGCCAGGTATGAGAAGATTGATGGATGCTCTTACTGCACAAGAGTGGAAGGACATGGTCCTTGAAATGGATGTGAGGCTGGCTAGGAATGAGTTGATGGAGTTTATGGCCAATGCCACTGTGAAAAATGGGGTAGTCTCCAGCCTGGTGAAGGGTGTAAAAGTGGAGTTTGTTGCTATCAAACTGGGTGAGATTCTGGACATACCAAGTGAAGGGTATGATGATTACACAAGGCAAAGGTGGCCATGTCTGGAATTTCTCCCCACTGCTCTTCAAATCACTAGGAATTTTTGTGAAGCTGCAAATGTTGAAGATGTACCTGAAACCAGATTTGTTCAGAAGAGTGAGATGAGACCTGAGCACAAGGTCTTGTTTGAATTTGTTAACAAGTGCATGCTGCCCAGACAGGAGAGGAGGCATACTGCCAACTATATGGACCTGGTGCTTATGGAATGCCTTGCGATAGGAAAGCAGATAAATTGGCCTGCCTTTATTGTCAAACTACTGGACAGGGTCATTAATGGCTCCAAGGCACATGTAACTCCCTATGGGTTCATACTGACCACTGTGCTGGACAGGCTAAGGGTGCCTTTGAAGAAATGGGAGATGACATCAATCAAGGAGCATTTTGGTATTAGGAACTTATTGGCTTGTGACTATCCTGTCAATGCCACTCCAGTTGAACCCGGTTCATCTCTAAAGACACCAGTAAATAACAAGGTTAGGGATTTGGTTCAATAGTATAGAACTAAATATGCTGAAATTCCTAGGCTTCAGGCTTGTGTTGCTGAATTGGAAGCTGAAAGAGATGGCCTTCAAGCTGAGCTAGCAAAAGAAAAGGAGAAAAGTGAAGAAATGCTTCAAAATATGTTCAACCTTCTCCAAACCCATCCCTCTAGTTCCTCAAAGCCTTAGGTCCTCTAGTTGTTGTCTTCTGAACCAGTCTAGTACCCCTAAGTGACCCGGTTTGGGACTTTGTCTATTTTTTGCTCATGTTTGGAAGTTTTTCTTTCTTTTTGTGGTTTGTAGGTGGAAACATATCTTATTAATGACAATTGTTGTCTCTCTTGTTCTATGCAGATTTTGTTCTTAATAGTTTGATTGTGTTTGTTGATTATTGATGATTTAATACTTGTTTTCACTTGTAGTTGCCCAAGTGGCCATGAGTAATTACCAAAATCTAGGATTCACATTGTATGCAACTTTTCGATGATGCCAAAAGGGGGAAGAGATATTGTGCTTTAATTTTTATTATAAATAATGTGAAATTTATTACCTAATTAAACCTAGTCCTTGATGATAAGTTAAAATGCTAAGTTAAGTGTTGATGGTTAAGCTGAGTTCTTAAAGATTTTTTATTCATAAAAGCACAGAGTTTGTGATCATCAAAAAGGGGGAATTTCTTGGACCAAGTTCAGGTGAAGTTTTGAAGAATGACAAATGAACTCAGTCATGGACCAGGTTCATCATGTGAGTCACATTATTTATAAACCTAGATATGTGAGATACACGTGAAGGAGATAACTCTCAATGATCCAGCAGAAATATCTCCTGAACTAATCGAAAAGGTTGCATATTGGATGAGGAGAGAGAGTCTCCTCATGGAAGAGGTCACAATCCGGATAAAAGAGAGGGTTGCAGTTTGTAATGTTCAATGACTCAACTTTGATGGAAGATCAGCAATTGAGTCTCAATCAAACTCTAATTACTAACTCATTAAATAACAGGGGTTGTTCTCTTTTACAGGTATTGCACAAACGCAAAAGTTAAACTAAATTGAGAGCCAAAGAATGAGGCAATTTTGCAAGCAATTTATGTGAGATTCAAGTGTCAATTCCTGAAGCTACTTGAACAAGATAAAAGAACCAGTTCCTTTGTGTCTTTCTTTTATTCTAGTTTAATTGTAGTAGGTGTTTTAAAGTTTTACCTTTTCAACTTTTGTAGAAGCAACTGTATTAGGTACTTTGAGTATTCAAGTTAGAGTTAACTTGAAGGTGTCGCAACAGTTGAGATTGTGTGCCACACTGGGATTAGAGTTTTGTAAATGCTATTTTGGTTCGATGATTTTAGTGGAATTTTGGGAAAATCCTACTTAGTAGTAGGTCGTGGTTTTTTCACCTATTGAGCCAGGTGTTTTCCATGTAAAAATCTCTTTGTTATTTAATTTTATGCACTCTTAATTCCACAAACAATAGTAGTAAGTACCTAGAAGAACCAGGTTCTTCTAGGGCGAAAATTGGGTACCACACAAATCCCCCCCCCCCCCTCTTGTGTGGTATTGAAGTTTAGAACATCAGATGGTGATATCATAGTCTTTCAACAACTCTAACCACCTCCTATGCCTCAAATTCAACTCCTTTTGCTTGAACAAATACTGAAGACTCTTGTGATCCGTGAAAACCTCACATGCCACGCCATATAGATAATGCCTCCAAATCTTCAATGCGTGTACAATGGCTGTGAACTCCAAATCATGAACCGGATAGTTCTTCTCATGAATCATCAACTGCCGTGAAGCATAGGCAATGACCTTGCCATCCTGTATCAACACTGCACCAAGTCCAATACGAGAAGCATCACAATAAACTGTATAAAGCCTGAACCTATAGGCAAAACCAACACTGGTGCCGTAGTCAGAGCTGTCTTGAGCTTCTGAAAGCTCACCTCACACTCATCCGACCATCTGAACTGGGCACCATTCTAGGTCAACCTAGTCATCGGGGTTGCAATAGATGAAAACCCCTCCACGAACTGACGATAGTAGCCTGCCAATCCCAAAAACTCTGATTCTCTGTAGTTGATGCTGGTCTAGTCCAGTTCTTGACTGCCTCAATCTTATTCGGATCAACCTGAATACCCTCTACTAATACAACATAACCCTGAAATGCAACTGAACTCAGCCAGAACTCACACTTCGAGAACTTAGCATATAACTGACTATCCCTCAGAGTCTTAAGAACCATTCTAAGGTGTTGCTCGTGCTCCTCCTGACAGCGGGAATATATCAAAATATCATCAATGAAGACTATCACGAACGAATTCACATAATGCCTGAACACTCAACTCATCAAATCATTAAAAGTTGCTGGGGAATTTCTCAACCCGAATGACATCACAAGAACTCATAATGCCCGTACCGAGTGCGAAAAGCTATCTTAGGGACATCGGATGCCTTAATCCTCAACTGATGGTAGACAGATCTCATGTCAATCTTTGAAAATACCTTGGCACCCTGAAGCTGATCGAACAAATCATCAATCCTCGGTAGTGGATACTTATTCTTGATTATAACCTTGTTCAATTGTCGGTAATAAATACACATTCTCATTGACCAATCCTTCTTCTCAACAAACAACAGCAGCGCACCCCAAGGTGAAACACTGGGTCTAACGAAACACTTTTCAAGGAAGTCTTGCAACTGCTCCTTTACCTCTTTCAACTCAAGCAGGGCCATACGATACGGCGGAATAGAAATGGGTTGAGTGCCCTGAGCCAAATCAATGCAAAAGTCAATATCCCTGTCGGGTGGCATGCCCGACAGGTTTGAAGGAAATATCTCAGAAAACTCTCGTACAAGGGCACAGAATCAATAGAAGGGACCTTAGCACTAGAATCGCGAACATAAGCCAAATAGGCGAAACACCCCTTCTCGACCATACGCCGATCCTTCGCATAAGAGATAACACTACTAGTAGAATGACCAGGAGTCCCTTTCCACTCTAAACAAGGCAAACCCGGTAAGGCTAAGGTCACAGTCTTGGCATAACAGTCCAAGATAGCGTGGTAAGGTGATAGCCAATCCATCCCCAATATAACATCGAAATCAATCATGTCCAGAAGAAGCAAATCTACACAAGCCTCAAGACCTCAAATCACCATAATACAAGAATGATGGACTCGGTCTACCACAATAGAATTACCCACCGATATAGACACATATACATGGACACCCAAGGAATTACTAGGCATGACCAAATACGGTGCAAAATAAGAGGACACATAAGAGTATGTAGACCCTGGATCAAATAACACTGAAGTATCTCTATCACAAACCAAAACAGTACCTGTGATAATTGCATCTGAAGCCTCAGCCTCAGGCCTGGCTAGAAGAGCATAACATTGAGGTTGGGCCCCACCACACTGGCCTACCTATCTAAGACGGCCTGCGACTGGCTGTCCTCTACCTCTAGCGGTCTGAGCTCCACGTCTAGCACCTCTACCTCCACATCTAGCACCTTTACCCCCGCCTCTAGCTGGCTAAGCGATTTGCTGAATACCTGGTGCCAGAACCATAGCACGAGAACCCTGCTGCTGCGACTGAGTACCTACCAATCTCGGACAAGCCCTCCTGATATGACCATATTTATCACACTCAAAACATTTACCTGAGTGCTGCGGCTGAGGAAACTGAGACTGAGCCTGGCGACCTGAATGACCACCCTGAAAACTCTGGAGCAGCGGTGCACTGATAGGAGCTAGTGGTGCACTGTAGGGCTGCTGATCAGAATACTACATCTGAGAACCACGGCCACCTGAAGCACCGTGAGAAACCTGAATTGCTGACTAAAAGGGCCTAGGAGGATGGCCTCTACCATACGAATCCCTACGTCCAGATGAGGCACCACTGAATCTGCCTGACTGACAGGGTCTCTTGTCTACCCTATGACCACCCCCTTATGATAGAACCCTCTCAACTCTTCGGGCCACATTAGCCGTCTCTTAGAAGGATATCTCACTCCTAATCTCTTTAGCTATCTGAAGAAGAATCGACTGAATAAGTCCACCAATAAACCTCCTGACACTCTCTCTCTCTCTCGGTAGGAAGTATGATAAGAGCATGGTGGGCCAAATCAATAAATTTGGACTCGTATTGGGTGACTGTCATAGAACCCTACTACAGACGCTCAAATTGCCTCTGATAGGCCTCTCTGTATGATAGGGAGAAATTTCTCCAGAAATAGCTATGTGAACAACTCCCAAGTCAAGGCTAGTGATCTGGCTGGTCTAGCCAAGCAATAATCTCTCCACCAAGTCTTGGAGGATCCAGATAAGTGAAAAGTGGCAAAATAGGCCCCGTTCATCTCAACTATTCCCATGTTCCTAAGAACCTCGTGACAGCTGTCTAGATAATCCTAGGGATCCTAAGTAGGTGCACCACTGAAAGTAGTAGTGAAGAGCTTGGTGAACCTGTGCAATCTCCACAAAGAATCGGTAGACATAGCTATACCATCGCCGGTGTGAGCTACCACACCCGGCTGAATTGGTCCAACTAAGTGAGCTGCTGGAGTTTAAAACTGTGGAGATACCTGCTTCGGAGTGAAAGTAGTAGGAGTCTAGGCTCCTTCTCCATCCTGAGAGACGGCTTGTGCTATAATAAGTAGACTTGCCTAGGTGACACTCTCCATAAGGCCCACTAGACGGAACCAGAGCATCCTATAGAACTAGGGTAGCAATAAACCCTTCTGGGACCTGAGTTGGGCCCGTCGAAACTGCTAGGGCCGGAACCTTATCATCAAAATCAACCTGAGGCTCTGCTGCTGGTTCTGCTGCTCTAGGCTGAGCTATGCCCCTACCTCGGCCTCTACCATGGCCTCGGCGTCGCCCTCTACACCTCGTGGCAGCTGTTGATGGGGCTCAAGCTGTTGATCGATAGATGAGGAAGCGCGTGTTCCTTCCATTTGCGAAAGAACATAGTAGAAGTTCAATTAGCATTGAGAAACCATACCGGACGACAAGAAAGAACAAATGTCAAGTTTTTCCTAACTCTGTAGCCTCTGGGGGATAAATACAGACGTCTCCGTACTGATCCCTCAGACTTTGCTAAGCTTGTCCGTGAATTGTGAGACCTATGTAGCCTAGTGCTCTGATACCAACTTGTCACAACCCGAATATCCCACCCTCAGGTGCCGTGATGGCGCCTACTCGTAGAAGCTAGGCAAGCCAAAAAAATAGAAATTCTAACTTTTTCATTGCAATTCTTTTTAACAACTTGAATTAACAGGTGATCAACATTTAAATAATAGCAAAAGATGAAATCAAGCGGAAGACGGTCTAATTTAATGCCAAAATCAATACAAGAATGCTAACATGCGCCTCTACCCAGAAACCGATGTCGCAATATGACGAACTGTCTATGAGTGCTACATACAAGTGTTTGAAAAAGGAGATACATTCTGTCTGAGAAACAAGTGAAAGCGGAACATATAATAGACAGGAGAGAACGTCGGGCCTGCGGACGCCCGCAGGACTACATCGGGATCTCTCGATGGACTAAAGGCTGGCTTCCCCAAGTGCTACTGCCCAAATGCTACTCTGGTATCTGCACATAGTGCAAAGTGTAGCATCAGCACAACCGACCTATATGCTGGTAAGTGTCGGGCCTAACCTCGACGAGGTACTGACAAGGCTAGGACCAGACTCCAGATAAACCCGTGCAGTTATATAATATACAGCGAAAAAATAATAGGAATAAACAATTTAAACGTGAGAGGGTATATGCTACGGGGAAAATGCCAAGTCCAGCAGAAACTTAAGAGGAATAAGAGAGAACAACTCAGAATCTACAACAAAATAATAATAATACTGTTGTGGCTCACAACCCGATCCCTTATCATTTAACACTGTTGCGGCGTGCAACCCGATCCAATATAATATTTTTGCGATGTCCAACCTGATCTAATATAACATTGTTGTGGCGTGCAACCCGATCCATATAACATTGTTATGGCGTGTAACCCGATCCATATAACACTGTTGCAACGTGCAACCCAATCCATATTTCTTATTGTTGCGGCATGCAACCCGATCCATATATTTATATACCTTTAGCAACAACCATAACAATTGTCCCGGCAAGGGATCAACAATAAACTACACTATCCTGGCAAGGGATTCAACAGTAAAAGTAAATACTTCCCGGAAAGGGAGAATCAACTATAACTAATCTCAACTGAACTCCTACTCATCTCAGTTAACACCAATACTCAATCATAAGTAATTTCCACAAAAGTAAACTGAATCCTTGCTCAATATCGAGCTATCACCAATTAAAGCATCCGTAGTATCATTTAACATCATAACAATATCAATTAAAGTCTCACGGTCATGCTCGACACCAACGTATTGATACTCATCACCATGCCTATACTTCGTACTCAACAACAAGCAAATAGAAAATAGGATTCAACTCCTAATTCCTCAAGCCGAGGTTAGACCGAACACTTACTTCAAACTTTCACAGCTAACTCAAGCCTCAAACACCGCTTTCCCTTTCAAATTTGGATTCAACTCAATCGTATCTATACATAATCGACTTAATAACATCAATACATGCTAAACAATCCAATTCCAATGCTTACTTATAGCTTTCTAATTATTCTTCCCAAAAATAAAAAATTGACCCCGGGCCCGCTTGGTCGAAATATGAGGTTCGGACCAAAACCCGATCACTCATTAACCTACGAGCCCGAATATATTATTTGTTTCAAAATTTGATCCCAAAACGAGGTCAAATTTCCAAATAATCAAAAAGCCCTAACTCTATATAAATCGCTAATTTTCTATCCTTAATATCATGTTTTAGGCCTAGAAATCTAGTGGGTGTTGATAAAAATGGAAGAAAACAAGTCAAAGATTACTTACCCAAGAGGTTATGGTGAAGGAGTTCTTAAAAAATCGCCCAAGAGGTGAGGAGAAGATGGAGTTTGTGAAATATAATGAAAATCCCATAATGTGTTCTATTTTTGAAACTTAAAATAACTGGGCGAAATAGTTCATCCCATTCGCGACAGGTTCATCGCGTTCGCGATGGGTTAGGCCTACTAGGCCTTCACATTAGCGGAGAAGTGACCCCTCAATACTTCGTGTTCGCTTCCATGTGGTAATTTTCGTGTAGGTTTAATACACCTCCCCTGCCCAGGCTCAATTAGCCTTCGCGTTTATGTTGCTAGGACCGCGTTCGCGAAGAGAAGACCCCCCAACGCTTCGCGTTCGCGACCCGGGTTATGCGCTCACGTAGAAGAAATTTTCCTTCAGCATAAATAACAGATCATGTTCACAAGGGTCCTCCAGCGAACGTGAAGAAGAAAGTATCAGCACACCAGAACTGAAAAAAACTGTAACTTTTGATTTCCAAAAACCTTCTAAAATACATCCCAAACTCACCCGAGACCTCGGGGCTCCAAACCAAACATACGTACTAACTCAAAAACATCATACGAACTAATTCATGTGATCAAATCGCCAAGCTAACATCGTTAACGACAAATTAAACCTCAAAATCTATGAAATATTTCAAACTTCTTAAAACATCAAATCTTGCAATTAAGGCTCGAATCATGTTAAACGGATTCTGTTTCTTACCAAACTTTACAGAATTATCTTAAACCACATATAAGACCTTTACCGGGTGGAGGAACCAAAATACATACCCGATACCAACATGTTCTGATAAAAATTCATTTCCAAATCCTTTAAACAATTTTAGAAAACAATTTTCTTTAAAAATTCATTTATTGGGCTTGGAACTTCAGAATGTGATTTCGGGCATACACCCAATTCCCCTATTTGTTTACAGACCCTCCAAGATTGTCACATCACGGGTCCGGGACTGTTTACCCAATACATTGACCGAAGTTAAATTAATTCATTTTATAGTCAAAATTTATCTTTTTTCATAGATTTTCTCATTTAAGCTTTTTGGCTATGCGTCCGAACTGCGCACGCAAATCAAGGTGATGCTAAAAGATGTTTTTAAATCCTCAAAACACAAAATTAAATTTAAAAGCAAGTGATGATCTTTTGGGTCATCACAATTTGGTGATTATCCTCGTAGTAATATAACTAGGGATGAACCTGCAATTTAATTAAAAAAATACATTAATACCTTAGTAAAAACTATACAAAAAAATAAACGTAAAAATAACAAATAACTCTTAACCATCACACTCAGTGACTATGATGATCCTGCCATGTTGATCATAATGCACCTCCTCTTTATCATCAGCATCACCGTCCGAAACATGTATATCAGAGGCATGTGTGGAAGGTTTGGGGGGGTCAAAGCTAGTATCTTGCAAGCGAAGGCGTGAAATAGATGGAGTCCCTAATGAAGATGGCTGCGATCACTGTGACTGCAACATAGCTGGATGGACCGCAAGTGGCTGTGATATTGACAGTTGTGACCCGAGTGGCTGTGACACTAATGGCTGTGATCCATGTGGATGTGACATGGATTGATGTGAATCCATGCGATGCAGATGGCTGCATTCCACGTTGTCATGAGGCAGGTGGATTGTATGTCGGACGTAAAGTCCTATATCTTTGTGACGAAAGACCTGGAGTCTGCACGAAAGTGTAGGGCTCGTGATGATGTGACAGCTCATAATAGCCGTAGGGTGGAGGCAAAGACATAGGCATAGGCATAGGCATCTCTGAAGAGGGTGGAAAAGATTGAGTATTATCTTCTACCCTCCTCTTTGGTTTCCTAGCCTTTTCTCGACCTCGAGAACCAGTAGGTTCATTGTTACCTCGGCCCTTGCCTGTCATCTGCATAATATAATACATATTTAGATTGAAACATATAAAGAAAATAGCTATAAACGAGAGTTATTAAAGAAACCAACTTTTTAAAGATCATCGACGTATTGTTCCTCGTCCAAGAATTCTTCTTCCTCACTAGTTTGAGCTTCATCAATTGATTCTTCTTCCTCGTTTTCTATAATTCTTACTTCATTTATATCAACTTCTTCCAATATGTGTTCAGGATGTTCCAAATTATTTTCTAAAACTTCGTCCACTATTTGGTGAACACTGGAGATATTGTTTTGATATGCAACATCTAACACATTCTTGACTCCTACCCTACTTACAACCATAGTTTTTATTACAACCCACCAATCAGACTTATGTCGCCGTAATGGATAAGGAGCATAATACACTTGCCTAACATTATTTGCAATTATGAAAGGATCATAGCGATCATACTCCCTCGTATGATTAACCTCAATTATGTTGTATTGATTGTGTACTCTTTTACCTATTGTTGGATTTGGGTCAAATTATTTGCATCTAAAGAGTATTAATTTCTTAAATGGCCAACCTGTATATTCTAGTTCTATTATTTATTTGAGCACACCATAATAATCAATATCTCCAATTTGGTTGCCATCACCACCTTGAACCCACACCCCACTATTGTTGCTATTTTTATTTTTAAAGTAATCCTCTGTATGAAACTTATAACCATTCACAACTTACTTAGACATTGTTGTGACCTCAAGCTTAGGTCCCCAAGATATATCTTTCAAAAATTTATTTACACCATTATTTGGATTAGTTACCTACATATTGTTAAAAAACTTCATAAGTTAGCATAACTTCCAAACATTATTTACCTACATAGTGTTATAATATTTTAAGGATAAACTTACAAATTGTTTGAACCTCGTATCAAATCTCGTATGTACAGCATCATGGCCAAATTGACTCACGAAGTGACTGTGACACATCAAATATTTTTAGTAGTTGTATTGAGATGTAATCACAGTAAATTTTATATTTTGATAACTACTAAATCATTACTTACTTGAGAAATTGTACAACTTCGGGTCAATTTAGCAACACGTGAAGTGTAGCTGACTTGAACTCCATATAACTCTAACTTCTCTTTCTAACATCCTTAAAACATCAGACTGGTTGATTGAATATGAACATAGGCAGATATAGTAAGAACATTCGACTATGTGCCTATTGGGCCTATTCCTAGTACATGGCAATTACTCTCGAAATAATAAGAACAAACATGAGCAGTTTCCTTTGCAAGATAAGCTTCGCATATAGATCCTTCAATCCTATTCCTCTGCTTAACAAATTGCTTGCATTTGCCAATTATCCTACATAATTTTAGGTTATCCAAGAACATTCAAATAAAATAGAAAATTACAGCAAACTTATAATATTACCTCTCAAATGAATACATCCATCTACATTGAACAGGCCCTCCAAGTCGTGCCTCGTGTACAAGGTGTATTGGAAGGTGTTCCATCACATCAAGAAAATCACATAGAAATATCTTTTCCATCTTAGTAGATGTTACACGAATATTCTGATCCATCTGGAGTAGGTTTTATTCCCTTGATGTGGAAGAACACAATTCTTTGAAAAACAAACTAATCTTTGTGATGGGTTTCCAGATTCTTTCAGGCAAACCGCAAAATGCAATAGGCAATAAGGTCTCTAAGAAAACATGACAGTCATTACTTTTCAAATGGCTCAACTTCCCTACCTCCATATCAACTTTTCTCCCATGATTCAATGCATAACCCTCAAGCATCTTCAATTTCGTTACCCAATCACAAATTTGCCGTCTTTCCTCCAAAGTGAATGTGTAACTTGCTTTGGGCTTGAACACCTTACCATTGCTTGCTATCTGCAAGTATAATTTAGGCCACCTGTAATATTCTTGTAAGTCCATTCTAGCCTTCGGGTTATCCTTTGTCTTACCTTTAACATCCATCGCTGTGTTGCACATATTGTCAAAATAATTCTTCTCAATATGCATAGCATCAATGTTGTGACGGAGAAGATTATCCTGCCAATAAGGCAACTTCCAAAATATACTTTGTTTCGTCCAATTATGAGTAACACTGTATCCGGAAAATCTATAAGCTGGAGCTTCAGTAACTTTACTGAAGTTCCGGACCCTCTCCCAAATTTCCTCACCTGAAAGTATCGACGGTGGAGAATCATATTCCATTTTATTCTTTTTGACTGCATTTTTCATCCTTCTAAACTCATGATTAGGAGGCAAGAATTGACGATGACAGTCAAACCATGATTGCTTTCGTCCATATTTCAAAGTGAACGCTTTACTATTTTCCATGCAGTAAGGACAAGCTAGCTTTCCAGCAGTCATCCACCTAGATAACATTCCATACACAGGAAAATCATTAATTGTCCACATTAAACTAGCATGCAAGTTGAAATTCTTCTTGGTTGATATGTCATATGTTTAACACCATCGTACCACAATTGTTTTAGCTCATCAATTAAAGGTTGCAAATATGCATCAATCAAACTTTTCTGATTACGTAGACCGGGGATACTACAATTTAAGAATATATATGGACTATTCATGTAAAACTCGTGTGGTAGATTATAAGGTGTAAGAAAAACAGGCCAACATAAATATGGTGTCGCAGATACATAAAAAGGCATGAATCCATTCGCACACAGACCCAACCGACTGTTCCTTGGTTCACTAGCAAAATTTGGATATGTCCTGTCAGGACCTCAATCCCGGTCATGATGGCGCCCAACAACAATTGCTAGGCAAGCTCGACCACTTAACACCCTCAATCCGAGCATGAATCTCAATTCCAGTTAATTAACTATTTATAACAGATAACAAGGCTTAATGATTCAATTGATAGATAGGAACAATACTGAGAATCATGATAACACTAATAAAACTCCCAAAGACCTGGGGTCATGAGTCTAGAGCCTCTAATAACACAGAGTAATAAACCCTCAGTAATACTGATGTTCTAAAATGCGGAAAGATAAAAGGGATAGGGGAGGAGTCAGGCCCTGCGAACGTCAGGCAGCTACCTCGACAACTCCTGAGAAACTCTAAAGTAGCAAAAGCTCAACTATGCTCCCGAGACACCTGAATCTGCACACATGGTGCAGGGAGTAAAGTGAGTACTTCCAACTCAGTGGTAATAAGAGTAAATAATAACTGATCGGTAAGAAATCACGCAAGAACACTCTATCATTCTATATAGGACAGTACAACCTTTTTAGGAAAACAGTAAAACCGTAAAAATCCTTTAGAAACATCTAGCTCCGTTTAAAATATATTTTAAAAATATTCTTTTTCCAACAGTAAGCATATGAATGCGATATAAGGTAGTGCAAGTCCGCACACAAGTCAGCCCCTCGGGCACAACACTCTATTTATAAATAACACCAGGGAATCTGGGACACAGTGCAAGAAATGGCATGGATGCCAATGATATGAGAGTGCTGAATGTCATGCCACGTAGTACAAATAGGAATCAATGCGCGAATGCAATGCAATGCACATGACCGCTGCAGCGTACAGCCCGATCCATTTGGGTACCAGCGCTTACTGTGGGGGTTCAGACTCCGAAGGGGCTCCTACAGCCCAAGAGCAATATTAATATCACACCGCTGCGGGGCGCAACCCAATCCATGCACAGTCAGAAATGCACATAAGCCCCTTGGGCAATAGTAAAATAGCAGTTCTCAGCTCAAAACATCAGTAAGATATCGTTTAAGTTTTCAAATCTTAGAAAGATGGCTGAGTATGCAAAATAGTATTTAGAACCTTGGACTGAGATCAAATAATATGCAACGTAATGCAAAAACAGTGATATCAATTTCTAAAGGATTCAAATAATTGGCACGAAGCCCAAAACATGGCAATCAGCCCAAATCAAGATAGCATCAAGTATTTTTCAGTCAATCACGCAGTAAAATCAACAACCGGGATGGACCAAGGCACAATCCCCAATGCTGCTCTACCCCATGCTCATACCTGGCGTGCAAGTCACCACAATACAACACTATGATGTGCAAATCCGGGGTTTCAAAGCATCAGGATATCATTTACAAGTATTACTCACCTCAAACGGGCGAAATCTCTAGCTTGTGATGCCTTTGCCCCTCAATTCGGCCTTCACGTGCGTCGAATCTAACCAAAATCAGATCGAATACATTACAATAGGCTAAAGAAACATAGCCCAATCAAAAGAACTCGAAAAACACCAAAAATCTCGAAGTTAGCAAAACCCGAGCCATGGTCCCACTTCTCGAAAAATTACAAAATTTACATAACAAGATTCCTCGTCTCGCCACGAGTCCGTACATATAAAATTCATCAAAATCAGAGTCCAAATGCTCCCTCAAATCCCAATTTCTCATTTAAAAACCCAAGCCCTAGTTCTTCAATATTTCACCCAATTTTCCAACAATCAAAGGTAGATTCGTCAATAAAATAGCATTTCTAGGTCACGAGACTTACCTCCAATCGATTCCCGTCAAAACTCTCTTTAATTTCTACCCAAAAGCTCTTGAGGTGGTCAACAATGGAGGAAAATAATGAATGGGTCGCGGATGAAATAACATAATAAACCCTTCTGCCCAGCTATATTTTCTTCTATGCGAACGCGAGGTCCCTCTCGCGTTCGCGATGCACAAATTTCCACTAGCCAACTTTACCCTTCGCGAATGTGTCCAACACTACGTGAACGCGAAGCTTTCTCAAAGCCAGTTACGCGAATGCGGCAGCACTTATGCGAACGCAAAGGCAAAAACCCCTGAGCCTCAATTCCTTATATGCATTCGCGACTCGTCTCTCGCAAATGCGATGCACACCCAGCTACCCCTCGTGAATGCGGAACCACACATTGCGAATGCGTAGAGTTATCCACCTGCCTCCCTAGATCCTTCTTCGTGAACGTGAACCTACTCCTGCGAACGCGGTAACCAATTTCGGTCTGCAACTGCTGAGCATTTTCTGCAGCAAATCCTAAGTCCAAACTTCCCGTTTAACCATCCGAAATCACCCCGAGGCCCCCAGGACCTCAACCAAATGCACCAACATATCCCAAAACATCATACGAACTTATTCCAATCATCAAAACACGTCAAACAACACTAAAATCATCAATTCACATCGAATTCAAGCCTAAGTACCTTCAAAACTTCCGAAATGTGCATTCGATCAAAAACCCAACCAAACGATGTCCGAATCACCTGAAAATTTGCACACATATCCAAAATCACCCAACGAAGCTACAACAACTCTCGAATATCCATTCCGACCCTCGGATCAAAATCTCACATATCAACCAGAATCCGCCAAAATTCAAACTTCGCCAATTCAAGCCTAATTCTACACCGGACCTCCAAATTCAATTACGATCGCACTCCTAAGTCACAAATCATCCCCTGAAGTTAACCAAATTACAAGAATTCACATCCGAGCCTTCTAACTATATAGTCAACTTCCGGTTGACTTTTCCAAAATAAGCTCCCTTCTAAGAGGCTAAGTGCCTCATTTCCAACTAAAACCAATTCAATTCTATCCGATCAACTCAATTACTAATATTGAAACATAGAACGACATAATATGGCAAAACGGGGCGGTAACTCACGTGACGACGGGCAGGGTCATCACATCCTCCCCAACTTAAATAAATGCTCGTCCTCAAGCGTACCCAGAGTTGTCCTAGAAGCCAACCAAAAGCTAAATGACCTTACCTAGCATATACCCAGGGTGATCCCTCATCACCCTATCTCTTATAGGTCTGACAACACAACATGGCTGAAATTACCCAATCCAGTCTAGCCCATAATTCACAGAACTACCTTTTCACTTCTAAAACCATCAATACTATCAAACCTCGCACCTATAATTTGAATAGTCCCGAACTAGCTGTAATAGCCCATACTTGCAACCTCAATGAAATCACATGATATACCACATAATCCAGCACCTGAAATGATAACTTCTATTTACAGCAGCTGTCCACAACAACCATATACCGATAGAAACCTCTTATTAACTAAAGCCCCATTCCAACACTTCATATCCTATCAATGATAATGAAACACACAGCAAACCGTAACCATTTCTCAGATCAACCACTCATGAAACCACTTCCTTTTTGACTAATACCACAGTAGATTTCCGAAATCATACTCAAAACCAGAACATCACGTCAATATTCAGAATAAACTCGAACCTCGATATTATTCTTCCAACAAGCTATAATCAAATCTGTTTGTGTTCATTAATGACTCCAACGATCACCTCGAATTCAACGCACCATTCTGGTGATATGACACCTCATCACAGGCCTAAGCCACAACTTGCATAATCCATGCACCAATGATGGGCGGTCTGAACATACTCAAATCATGACAATGACTGCAACGAAAAAGCTGTAACTCAAACTCCTCAGTACCATCACAACACAAGGCTGGGACCCCATCCCACATCATAGAAATAAAATACTTGAACCTACCCCGAAGGGTCTAATCTCCTCGTAGCCTCGCTACAATGCGCGATGTTATCCAAACACTCTTACACATGAAGCACCTCAAGTCGCTATGCTCAAAATAGACAGGCACGCACATATTGATGCCTGAAACCGAGCAATCCATCATACCTATGGCGAAGCAAGTAATTTACACCATTAAATCCTGAAAGGACACAACCGATGTGCCATTCGCCGAGCAACACCCAATACGGACTTTCCTGAGAAACCAGGAAGCAAGACATACCAAGTAACATATGGAAAACTATTCTCAACATCACACTGTTGCGGCGTGCTACCCGATCCAGATAACATACCTGTGGCGGCATGCCACCCGATCCACACAAATATCTCACATAGAGAGATGCACATCGAGCCAAATTTGCACATTATAACAAAATACCGAGCATCGGTCTTAAGCATACTTAGTGCATAATGATATCTACTTATAGCGTTATAAGCTACAAAACTCAAACATAACTGAGGTCCTTCCCCCTCAACTTCCACTACGAATCTCGATAGCACCGCAATATATGTGCCCACAGTCTGAAAATCATAATGCCTCACAGCACCGAAAAAGCAACTCATAGATCTCCCCAGATCACTAGCAGGTTCAATAACGATTGAATCAACCTATCCTTCATCAATACAATTCGGGACTAACCAAGCCAACTCAAGCTAAACACGTATCCAATTAGCTTACTAACAACTCATTACCAAGAAGCCTGAAGCTGCTTCTTTCACTACTATAGCTCATGCCGGAGCTGTACAATACGGTGCCCAGCACCAAGTAAATAATGAAATCCATAGTCTTGCCCGACACATGCCCGGCCATAAGGAACACATCCGAAAAAGTCCCTCAATACCGGAATTGAATCAATGGTAGAAACCGCTACACTGACATCCGCCACGAAGAACCAATTAAGAAAAAAAATCTTTCCCAGCTGTCCGTTGATCTTTGGAATACCAACCACTCTGCTATAACATAATCTGATGCACCTCGCCATGCAATTGATGGCATTTTCCGATATAGTCCGTAGCACAATAGTCTAGAATAACCCACATTGCGACAATCAGTCTACAGCTCAGCATCATATACAAAATCTAACATACCAACAAAGAAGGACCCACTCAGGCCTCCAATCCCAATAGCCGCTAACGGTACCAATACACACTATCCATAACCACTACATAGCCCGAACATGAGAACTCCCAGTCATTCTTCGAAGATATTCTAAAATTCTCCTGTACCATCAAACACACTCAGATATCAACAGTCGATCAATCAAGAAAAATGCCGCAACACTACCGAAGTGCCATCAACTTAATCACATTTCTTTCTGAAACATATACCCTCATCAAATCGCTATGATTAGCAACACCGTTCCCTTAGTCATATGAGGATCATTCACCCTAATCCTCTGAAGATCGATTCTTAAATCACCTGTAGCTGCCCGTGCAGCTTAAGAATTTAATGACTTCCTATTCCAAACTGCACCGAACCTTGCACACAAATCCCAATCCTCCACAACATATCGCATATACCATGCCACACTAGGATAACATGAGAACTTTTATCTCTCTTCCATGCCGCAGACATCTACGCACTCAACTAGTCAAGAACTTTCATTGATCCCATTTAGAAGAAAAATCATTACACACTCCATGCTTCGCATACCCATAGGAAATATACTCATCTTCAAACCACAGTAAAACCCAACAAGAACATATCTTCCAACTCTATTTGTACAAGCTAAACTACCAGGATTGAATCCTTCTATCTAAACCAAGCTGATCAAGCCATCAAAACTCAAGAGCATAGCTGCAAATTGCCTATAAAACCCTATTACTTTGAACACATACAAGGAATTAATCATACCCTTACCATACCGATTCGGTCTATTATCAAGCTATTCCGTCTATCAAATTTCTCTTTTTATTCATCATCAACTCGATATTCATCCTTGTTGTAGCATCACAATGCCTCAATCTAGGCTCACCACAGAAGATTCGAACATAAAACCACACTGTCTAAGATTCATAGGCCACCGAATACTCTCTCAATGCTTCCCAGAAATACCACGTTCCAGAATACTTTACTATGAAGAACCTCTTGTGAATCTAAATCTGTTACCCCATTTTTTATACTGATGCATAGAATCCCATAATTACATAAAAATACCACAAGTCTTGACATTTCCCGATGAATACACAGTCTGTGACCACATACACAACCTTGAGACACCTGATTATTACATGCCAAATCTTGGACACAATAAAATGATTCTCGAGAGTCATTCACTCTTACACAACTGTAAATTATCTTACTTAACGAACAGAACCACTCATGCCTTATTAGCACTCTGACATAGCAGAACATGATCTCCTACCAATACAAACAACCATCTTCCTTCTCTATACACTGAGCATTCTTCACCAGCAACAGCTCAAGACATCCTATGATTTTCACACATCTACGAAGCATCGTATAAACTTTATCAAAATTTGGCTCCACTCATGCCATCCTCAGCTCATTTCTGCAGCCCGAACTGATCCGCCAGCATACCTCGAAAAGGAACCAACATAGCACATAACCGTGCAATCAGCTAATCAACCGCAACCTCCCCAACTTGGCTCAAAGCCACCTATCAGGACATATTTAATAACCCATAATACTTTTACTCTAATGATGCCACAATATTATAGTGAGATTAAACTCAAATCATCTACTAGTTTATGAAAACATAGATCCTCGGATACTGAAATCCTCTACAAACCTCGCATTCATCCCCACATCAGCTGAGTCCACTCTATGAAGCGACCCAAACTTTCAAATTACAACACGTAACTTTCAATTACATATGATATCTTCTAACAATATACATAAGAATCGTACCACTTAAGAACACTCTGCAGGAGATAACCCACCTGCTTCGCCTCAGTTTAGTATTTCAACACACCTTCCACAATCATATACGTTACATAGTCATTAGTCTTCCAGAGTCTGAACTCATACTGCCACACGTAATGTACTTTACTTCCTAACTAGGAGACACAAAAATATTCTTCATGCACCCATAACTCAGGCTACACATCGAATCCCAATAAGAATCGAACACTTAACAGTTCACCTACTATCCAGCAGACTTCTTCATCACTACCAAGTCATATAATTACATCTCGCAGTACCAACATACTTATCACATGAATACCAAACCGCCATTCCGGCTAATAAAGTCAACACTGAATAAATAAGTTCAAAATACTTGCTCACACGATCAGCACCTCCGTGCTCAAGCCATAGGCAAGATCCGGCCTCAAGTCCTCCAGACTGGCCCAACATCAAACTAACGGGATCATATCTCTCCCCTTGATCGGGGAATCACAAGACATCAAGGAACATACAATACTGAGTGCTCACGTGCGCATACAGACATGTGCAAGGAATTTCAAGAGTTATATCTCAAGCTGAATCAAGTACGCACGATAAGAATTCCAAGAAAGTGAAGTTTTCCTAAAGGTTCTGCAGCCTCTCGAGGATAAATACAGACATCTACGTACAGATTCACGAGACTCTACTAACCGGCTCATGACTCATGAGGCCTAGTAACCTAGGCTCTGATATCAATTTGTCACGGACCCAATCCCGATAGTGATGGCGCCCAACAACAATTGATGGGCAAGTCCGACCACTTAACACCCTCAATCCAAGCATGAAGCTCAATACAGTTAATTAACTATTTATAACAGATAACAAGGCTTAATGATTCAACTGATAGATAGGAACAATACTGAGAATCATGATAACACCAATAAAACTCCCAAAGACCTGGGGTCATGAGTCTAGAGCCTCTAATAACACAGAGTAATAAACCCTCAATAATACTGATGTTCTAAAATGTGGAAAGATAAAAGGGATAGGGGATGAGTCGGGCCCTGCGAACGTCAGGCAGCTACCTCGACAACTCTTGAGAAACACTAAAGCAGCAAAAGCTCAACTATGCTCCCGAGACACCTGAATCTGCACACATGGTGCAGGGAGTAAATTGAGTACTTCCAACTCAGTGGTAATAAGAGTAAATAATAACTAAGTGGTAAGAAATCACGCAAGAACACTCCATCATGCTATATATAACAATACAACCTTTTTAGGAAAATAATAAAATTGTAAAAATCCTTTAGAAACATCTAGCATAAGAATGCGATATCAAGTAGTGCAAGTCCGCACATAAGTCAGCCCCTCAGGCACAACACTCTATTTACAAATAACACAGGGTATCTGGTACACAGTGCAAGAAATAGAATGGATGCCAATGATATGAGAGTGCTGAATGTCATGCCACGAGTACAAACAGGAATCAATGCGTGAATGCAATGCAATGCACATGACCGCTGCGGCGTACAACCCGATCCATTTGGGTACCCCGCGCTCACTGTCGGGGTTCAGACTCCGGAGGGGCTCCTACAGCCCAAGTGCAATATCAATATCATACCACTGCGGCGTGCAGCCCGATCCATGCACAGTCCAGAAATGCACATAAGCCCCTTAGGCAATAGTAAAATAGCAGTTCTCAGCTCAAAACGTCAGTAAAATATCATTTAAGTTTTCAAATCTTAGAAATATGGCTGAGTTTGCAAAACAGTATTTAGAACCTTGGACTGAGATCAAATAATATGCAACGTAATGCAAAAACACTGATATCAATCCCTAAAGTATTCAAATAATCAGCACGAAGCCCAAAACATGGCAATCAGCCCAAATCATGATAGCATCAAGTAGTTTTCAGTCAATCACGCAGTAAAATCAACAACCGGGATGGGCCAAGTCACAATCCCCAACGGTGCTCTACCCCATGCTCATACCTGGCGTGAAAGTCACCATAATACAGCATTATGATGTACAAATTCGGGGTTTCAAACCCTCATGATATCATTTACAAGTATTACTCACCTCGAACCGGTGAAATCTCTAGCTCGCAATGCCTTTGCCCCTAAATTCGGCCTCTACATGCGTCGAGTATAACCAAAATCAGAGCGAATACATTACAATAGGCTAAAGAAACATAACCCAATCAAAAGAACTCGAAAAACACCAAAAATTTCTAAGTTGGCAAAACCCGAGCCCTGGGCCCACTTCTTGAAAAATTACAAAATTTATATCACCGTATTCCTCGTCTCGTCACGAGTCCGTACATATAAAATTCATCAAAAACAGAGTCCAAATGCTCCCTCAAATCCGAATTTCTCATTTAAAAACCCAAGCCCTAGTTCTTCAATATTTCACCCAATTTTCCAACAATCAAAGGTAGGTTCTTCAATAAAATAGCGTTTCTAGCTCACAAAACTTACATCCAGTCGATTCCCGTCAAAAATCTCTTCAATTTCTACCCAAAAGCTCTTGAGGTGGTCAACAATGGAGGAAAATAATGAATGGGTCGCGGATGAAATAACATAATAAACCCTTCTGCCCAACTATATTTTCTTCTATGCGAACGCGAGGTCCCTCTCGATTTCGCGATGCACAAATTTCCAGTGGCCAACTTTAACCTTCGCGAATTAGTCCAACACCACACGAATGCAAAGCTTTCTCAAAGCCACTTACACGAACGCGGCAGCACTTATGCGAACACGAAGGCAAAAACCCCTGAGCCTCAATTCCTTATATGCGTTCGCGTCTCGTCTCTCGTGAACGCGATGCACACCCAGCTACCCCTCCGCGAATGCGGAACCATACATCGCGAATGCGTAGATTAATCCACCTACCTCCCCAGATCCTTCTTCAAAAACGCGAACCTACTCTTTCCAACGCGATGACCAATTTTGGTCTGCAACTACTGTGCATTTTCTACAGCAAATCCTAAGTCCAAACTTCTCGTTTAACCATCCGAAATCACCCTGAGGCCCCTGAGACATCAACCAAATGCACCAACATATCCCAAAACATCATACGAACTTATTTCCAATCATTAAAACACGTCAAACAACACTAAAATCATCAATTCACATCGGATTCAAGCCGAAGTTCCTTCAAAACTTCCGAAATATGCATTCGATCAAAAACCCAACCAAACGATGTCCGAATGACCTGAAAATTTGTACACATATCCAAAATCACCCAACGAAGCTACAACAACTCTCGGAATTCCATTCCGACCCTCGGATCAAAATCTCACATATCAATCGGAATCCGCCAAAATTCAAACTTCGCCAATTCAAGCCTAATTCAACACCGAACCTCCAAATTCAATTCCGATCGCACTCCTAAGTCACAAATCATCCCCCGAAGTAACCAAATCACCAGAATTCACATCCAAGCCTTCTAACTATATAGTCAACTTCTGGTTGACTTTTCCAAAACAAGCTCCCTTCTAAGAGGCTAAGTGCCTCATTTCCAACTAAAACCAATTCAATTCTATCCGATCAACTCAATTACTGATATTGAAACATAGAACGACATAATATGGGGGAAACGGGGCGGTAATACATGTGATAACAGGCTGGGTCGTCACATCTATCAAAGTACTTCCAAGCTTCTCCATCTGAAGGATGACATATAATACCAGGTGGTCTTCTATTTTCAAAGTGCCATCTTATATGAGGAGTCGAACTCATCGATGCATATAGCTTCTTTAACCTAGGTATAAAAGTTAAATAATGCATCGACTTGATAGCGACCATATTCCTGCTGAAAAGCCTTTTAAAACGAGGCTTTTCGCAAATTTTAAGCTGCATCATCTTTATAATATAACATGAAACCATCTTCACAAAAATCAATTCTCATTGACGAAAGTCATAACTTAGAAACTAATCTCTTTGCCTTATAGAAATCACCAGGTAATTTGATAATAGAGTCAACTAGTTCACTCATAAGGTCAATGAAAGAGTCCATGGTTGCTTGAGACATATTCCATTCAGATTTGATACTTAGTAATCTAACTGCAAAGACAACTCAGAGTGTCGACTTTCATTACGTAGTGGATGACTAGCTTCCTCTAATTGTTCGTAATAACATTTTGCGTCATCATTAGAAGTTTGTTCAACATTTTCATTGGGCTCACCCCCTAAGTGTATCCCAAAAGCATCCGCAACCATATCATAAATTCTAGAATCACAATTTCTATTCTCCATCGACCTACCACTTTCACCCACAATTAGTCCACACAAAGTAATTTGCTATATCCCTTCCTATAAAGATGATGCTTAACTTCAGCCAGTTTTCCCATCTTCATACAGTCGTATCTAACACAAGGGCACCTAATTATTCCTTCACTTAGGTATGGTGGAAGTGACATTGCATGTCTAATAAAGTCATCCACCCCTTCTATAAAATCCTCCAATAATCCCTGCCGATTAGGATAATTCCTATTGTACATCCAAGTACGATATTCCATCTATACAAATAAAACAAGAACAAATTAATTTAGTTAATTCACATCTTAAGTTCATAATTTATACATTAAATAATTTAAATTTATTAATTTGAGTTATATTATGAACCATAAGTTCATAATTTAAGGTAGATCATAATTTATACATTAAATAATTTAAATGCATTAATTTGATATCTATTAAGAACCATAAGTTCATAATTTAAGGTAGTTCATAATTTATATATTAAGTAATTTAAATTCATTAATTTGAGACCTATACCTTAATTCTAAATCTAATGTAGTTCAAACCAAAAACCCTAATACTAAATAGACAAAAACTCTAAAAATTACATAAAATTATATAGCAAATATTAAAAATTAAAAAGCTAATAAGGTAGATTACTAACCTTGAACAACAATGGCAGTGGTGGCGCGGACAGTGGTAATAGCAGACAGTGGTGGCGTGGTCACAGTTGTGGCGATGGTGGCGCGGGTTGGGGTATTGAGAAGGGGAGGGGATAGTGTTCAGTGAGAATTTGGGAATTTGGGAAGAAAATAAAAGAATGGGAGGGGGAAACCTGTTTTTTACTCTAGATTTACAAAAAGTGACCAGCGTTGGTCGCTATTTTGGTAGCTAATTAAGTTTTGACTGTTTGACCAAAGTAGTGACCAACACATTGGTCGCTATTTTTAAAAATAAATTAAATAACTTTTTTTCTATTTTGGTTTTATATATATATATATATATGTATAATTTACAA
>MU741122.1:75968-114103 GCA_026770625.1 Nicotiana glauca | reverse complement strand
TATATATATATATATATATATATATATATATATATATATATATATATATATAACCAAAATAAATTTTATATATATATATATAGAGTATTGATTAAAAATAAAACGTCTCGACTTATATCCACAGCAGCTCCAAACACGTGCACTCGTTTCTGGAAGTTTAGAATTTGAATAAAACAATTGCCCAGGAAGATAAAGGTATTTTATGTGTTGGATAATTCACAAAGAAGACTAGGAAGAAGGGAATGATTATCTAGATGTATTCTTGGTTAAGAATTGAGTGATTATGATGGCTAATTCATAACCTATTTATAGGAAATTAAAGAGGTTGCATGTTTGACAAGTGTTGAGAGACTTTTGACACTTGTCCCATTATGTTAGTCCACTTGGCTCCAATATTGACAAATATATCTTGTCTTCCATGCATGAAGATATTTGGCTCCAATATTGACAAGTGTATCTTGTCTTCCATGCATGAAGACATATGGTAGATTTGCATAGCCATTTGTCAAAGCCATTCAACACTTAGCTTTAACGCTTCATGCAAGAGGCCACTTGGAAATAGATAGGACATTTGAAAAATAAAAAACTCATGGCTATTGGTTTTAAATAGAATTTCAAAAGGAAATTTTAAATTTTGCATTATGAATCATTCCAACAGGATTAAGGAGTCATTAGGAAAAGCACTTGTTGAAAAACCATTATTGGCTGGTAGACTTCTGTCACAACCCGGATTTTCTACCCTCGGGAGTCCTGATGGCGCCTACTAATGGGAGCTAGGCAAGCCATATGTATTTATTTTTTTATTAAATACATAATCTATCTTTAAAAATTATTGACAATAATATAAAAGCAACGAAATTAAATAATAAGCTGAAGTCTTAAATTATAGAAAACAGACTAGAAATGTGGAAAATTCAACATCAGCCTCTACCCAAGATTGGTGGCACAGCACTCACAAACTATTAAGAGTACTAAATATAAAGTCTGAAAGAAAATATAGCTGGTTGTCTCGAGTAAAATGAGATAACATACTAAGGTAAAGGATAGAAGAGACGTTGGGCCTGCGGACGCTTGCAAGGCTACCTCGGTGTCTCGCTGGACTGAAGGCCTGCTCTCACACTACTGTTGCTGCTGTCCAAAACCTGGATCTGTGCAAAATAGCATAGAGTGTAGTATCAGCACAACTGACCCCATGTGCTGGTAAGTGCCTAGCCTAACCCCGGTGAAGTAGTGACAAGGCTAGACTGGACTACCACGTAAACCTGTGCAATTTCATATATATACAGCGAAATCAAAATATAAAGACAGATAAACAGTATGGGAAGGGGAGCATGCTGTAGGGAACAATAATTTTCAAATAAGAGTCTTCCAGTAACGAAGGAAATAACACAACTCAATCATCAGTAATGAAAACAGAAATCAACAAGTGCATGCATTGCCCTTCGTGCTTTTACTCTCGTTCTCACCAAGCAATAACATGTGCACGGCATCACCCTTCGTGCTTTTACTCTCTTTCCTCAGATATAATCAGTATAATCGGCATGGAATGGTACATCGCGGCGCACGGCATCACCCTTCGTGCTTTAACACTCTTTTCTCACAATAAGCAAACAATGCATGACATCATCCTTCGTGCTTTACACTCTTTCCTTTCAATAAACAAACAATGCACGACATCACCCTTCGTGCTTTACACTCTTTCCTTACAATAAAAAAAAATGCACGGCATTACGCTTCGTGTTTTATCACTCTTCCTCACCCAAGAAACATTCACAAATAAAGGGCAAGGAGGCAAACAAATAATGATGGAAATCCCCGCAAGGGAATGCAATTAAAAAATTAAATTCCAGCAAGGGAATAATATCAATAAGTTTCCATATCCCAGCATGGGAGAAAATCAATAAAACGCCAAAACGTCCCAGCAAAGGAATAAACTAATAACTCTTTCTCTTTCTTTCACTTTCATCTCATAGTTCACATTATCACTCAAGCCAATGCTCCAAAGCTTTACTTATCTCATATACCTTCATAATTTGTATTTCAACTTGAGACAACGCTCCACGAAGTTCAAAGATCAAAATTCCTTTCACATACTCTTTACAACATATAGAAGTCATTAATTAAGCATGGAAGTTATAACAAAAAACAAAATATTCGCAAAATACGGACTCACGGTCATCCTAGACACCAATGTGCAGATACTTGTCACAATGCCTATACATCGTACTCGACAATTAGCAAATAGCAAATAAAACTCAATTCCTATTCCCTCAAGCTAAGGTTAGACCAAACACTTACCTCAATTTCCAGGGCCAAATCAAACCACAACAACCGCTTTCCCTCTCGAATTCTGCTCCAACTCAATCAAATATGTACAATAATGACTTCATAATATCAATATATGCTAAACAAATCAAACACAATGCCTAATTATACATTTCCAATCTTTCTTCCCAAAACCCCAAAAATCGTCCCCCGAACCTGCTTGGTCAAAATACGAGGTTCGGACCAAATTCATATCCTCCATTCACCCACGAGCCCGAATATGTGATTTGTTTTCAAATCCGATCCCAAAAGGAGGTCTAAATCAAGAAAAGTAGAAAGCCCTAACTTTACCCATTTCCCCTAATTTCTACCCTAAATTACATGTGCCTAAGGACCTTGGAGAAGAAGGAGTTTGTGAGTGTTTATGAAAATCCCGTAACTACATTGTTCTGGAAATTAAAAATATAACTGGGAAAAATTTCCCTTCGCGTTCGCAGAAGGAAGGTTGCGTTTGCGAAGGGTAGACTTGACAAACCATCGCGTTTGTGATATGAAGAGTGCGAACGCAAAGAAAAAGGTTGGGGTATCCAGGATTTGTTCTATGAGAATGCGTGGGCTACCACGCGAACGCGATGAAGGAATCTGGCAACCTATGCAAATGCGGTCAAAGGTATGCGATCACAAAGGGGAGAAGAGGGCTAAGCCCTCAGAGTCAAATAACACTACACGATCGCGAGGGGATTGATGCGAACGCGATGAAGGAAAAACATAAAGCTTCACGAACGCGGAAGAGGCATCGCAAATGCGAAGAACAAAGGGACCTGCAACTGCTGAAGCCATTTTGTACAACTTTCCCAAGTCCAAAACCACTCCGAAACACCTCTGAAACACTCCCGAGCCCTCGGGGCTCCTAACCAAGCACATGCACTAACTCAAAAGCATCCTACGAACTTAACCGTGCAATCAAATCGCCAAAATAACATCAAAAACAACGAATCAAACCTCAAAATCACTAGTTTTTCTTCAAAATTCATAAACTTTCAAATTTAGAGTTTTCAGTCCGAAACACATCAAATGACGTCCAATTTTAACCAAACTTAACATAAATATCTTTAACTACATATAAGACATGTACCAGGCGCCGAAACCAAAATACGGGCCCGATACCAACACGTTCTAACAAATTTTCATTTCAATTTTCTTTGTAAATTTCAGAAAAAACAATTTTACTCAAAAATTTATTTCTCGGGCTTGGGACCTCGGAATTTGATTCCGGGCATACGCCCAAGTCCCATATTTTCCTACAGACCCTGCGGGACCGTCAAATCATGGTTCTGGGTCTGTTTACCCAAAATATTGACCGAAGTCAAATTTATTTGTTTTAATACCAAAACTTAGCATTTTTTACAAAATTTCACATTTAAGCTTTATGGCTATGCGCCCGGACTGTGTATGCAAAATGAGGAGACTATAACTGAGGTTTTCAAGGGCTCGTAAGCACAAAATGGGTAAGAAAATCAGTGATGACCCTTTGGGTCATCATATTCTCCACCTCTAAAACAATTGTTCGTCCTCGAACGGAAAGAAGAAGGAAGTACTTGAGTCAGGGAATAGATGGGGATAACGGCTCCGTATATTAGATCGGACTCCCAAGTCTATGCCTCAGGAGGCTGACCTCTCCACTAGACACTAACAGAAGGGAAACTCTTAGATCTCAACTGACGAACCTGCCGGTCTAGAATAACTACTGGCTCCTCCTCAAAAGACAAGTCCTTGTCCAACTGGACAATTCTGAAATTTAACACGTGGGCTGGATCACCGTGATACCTCCGAAGCATGGATACATGAAAAACTGGATGCACGACTTATAAGCTAGGCGGACCAATGAATCTAGGGCTAAGATTTCCCTTCTTCCTAAATCTCATCACGCCCTTCATAGGCGACCCTCGGAGCAATACCTGCTCACCAACCATGAAAGCTACATCTCGAACCTTACAATCTACATAGCTCTTTTCCCTAGACTGAGCTGAACGAAACCTATCTTGAATGATCCTGGCCTTGTCCAAGGCCTCCTGAACCAAATGCGTACCCAACAACCGAGCCTCTCTTAGCTCAAACCATCTGACCGGAGACCGACACCGCCTACCATATAAAGCCTGATAAGGGGCCACCTAGATGCTCGACTGGTAGCTATTATTGTAGGCAAACTTTGGTAAAGGCAAGAACTGATCCCATGAACCTCCAAAGTCAATAACACAAGCTCGAAGCATATCCTCTAGAATCTGAATAGTCCACTCGGACTGACCGTCTGTCTGGGGATGAAATGTTGTGCTCAAATCAACCTGTATGCCCAACTCTCATTGAACCGCTTTCCAGAAGCGCGAGGTAAACTACACACCCCGATCAAAAATGATAGACACGGGCACACCATGGAGGCGAACAAACTCCGGAATATAGATCTCAGCAAACCTCTTAGAATAATAAGAGACTACCACAAGAATGAAATGCGCTCACTTGGTTAGCCTATCAACAATGACCCAAACTGCATCGAACTTCTTCCGGATTAACAGAAGTCCAATAACAAAGTCCATAGTGATCCTCTCCCACTTCTAATCGGGAAGCTCAATACTCTGAAATAGACCACCAGGCCTTTGATGCTCGTACTTAACCTGCTGACAATTCAAACAACGAGCCATATATGCTAAAATATCCTTTTTCATTCTATGCCACCAATAATGCTACCGCAAATCTTGATACATCTTTGCGGTGCCCGGATGGATAGAGTATCGGGAACTGTAGGCCTCCTCCAATATCAACTCTCGGAGCCCATCCATATAGGCACACAAACTCGCCCCTGCAATCTCAAAACTCCATCCGCATCTAACGTAACCTGCTTGACACCTCCTCGTTGCACCGTGTCTCTAAGGACACACAAATGGGGATCATTAAACTGCCGATCACGAATATGCTCCAATAATGAAGAACAGGAGACCGTGCAAGCTAACACAAGACTTCGCTCAGAAACATCTAGTATCACAACCTGAATGGCTAAATCCTGAATATCCAAAGCAAGCGGCATCTAACTGACCGAAATATAAGCAAGACTACCCATACTGGCTGACTTCCTATTCAAAGAATCGGCCACCACATTGGCCTTCCCCAGATGATATAGAACGGTAACATCATAATCCTTCAACAACTCCAACCACCTCATCTACCTCAAATTCAACTCCTTTTACTTGAACAAGTACTAAAGACTCTTGTGATCAGTGAAGACCTCACACGCCACGCCATACAAATAGTGCCTCCAAATCTTCAATGCATGTACAATGGATGCCAACTTTAAATCATGCACTGGATAGTTCTTCTCATGAATCTTCAACTGTATCGAAGCATAGACAATGACCTTGCCATCCTATATCAACACTGCACCAAGCCCAATATTGGAAGCATCACAATAAACTGTATAAGGCCCTAATCCTGTGGGCAAAACCAATATCGATGCCGTAGTCAGAGCTATCTTGAGCTTCTGAAAGCTCACCTGACACTCATCCGACCATCTGAACTGGGCACCCTTCTGGGTCAATCTGGTCATCGGGATTGCAATAGATGAAAATCCCTCCACGAACCGCCTGTAGTAGCCTTCTAACCCCAAGAAACTCCGAATCTCTGTAGCTGATGCTGGTCTAGGCTAGTTCTTGACTGCCTCTATATTCTTTGGGTCCACTTGAATACCCTCTACTGATACAACATGACCCAAAAATGCAACTGAACCCAACCAGAATTCACACTTCGAGAACTTAGCGTATAACTGACTATCCTTCAGAGTCTGAAGAACCACTCTAAGGTGTTGCTCGTGCTCCTCCTGACTGCAGGATTATATCAATATATAATCAATGAACACTATCACGAATGAATCCAAATAAGTCCTGAACACTCAGTTCATCAAGTCCATAAAAGCTGCTGGGGCATTTGTCAACTCAAATGACATAACCAAGAACTCATAATGCCTATACCGAGTACGGAAAGCTATCTTAGGGACATCGGATGCCCTAATACTCAACTGATGGTAACCATATGGCAAGTCAATCTTCGAAAATACCCTGACACCGTGAAGCTGGTCGAACAAATCATCAATCCTCGGTAGTGGATACTTATTCTTGACCGTTACCTTGTTCAATTGACGATAATAAATACACATCCTTATTGACCCGTCCTTCTTCTTGACAAATAACACCAGCGCACCCCAAGGTGAGACACTGGGTCTAATGAAACCCTTCTCAAGCAAATCCTGCAACTGGTTTTTTAGCTCTTTCAGCTCCGGCAGGGCGGGATAGAAATGAGCTGAGTGCCCGGAGCCAAATCAATACAAAAATCAATGTCCCTGTCGGGTGGCATACTCGGCAGGTCTGAAGGGAAAACATCGGGGAACTCCTGGACAATAGGCACAAAATCAATAGGAGGGACCTCAACACTGGAATCACGAACATAAACCAAGTAGGCCAGACACCCCTTCTCGACCATAAGCTGAGCCTTCACGTACGAAATAATATTGTGGGTAGAATGACCTGGAGTACCTCTCCACTCTAAATGAGGAATACCCGGCAAAGCTAAGATGATGGTCTTGGCATGGTAGTCCAAGATAGTGTGATAGGTTGATAACCAGTCCATTCCCAATATGATATAGAAGTCAACCATATCTAAGAGCAACAAATATACACTAGCCTCCATACCCCCAATCACTATAATACAAGAACGATGGACTCGGTCGACCACGATAGAGTTACCCACCGGTGTAGACATAAACAGGAATACCCAAAGCATCAATGGGCATGACCAAGCACGGTGCAAAATAATATGAAACATATGAATATGCATACCCTGGATCAAATAGTACCTAGCATCTCGATTATTAACCAGAATCGTACCTGTAATGACTGCATCTGAAGCCTCAGCCTCGGGCCTAGCTTGAAGAGCATAACAACTGGGTTGGACCCCACCACCCTAAACCATATCCCTGGGTCGATTTGCTGCTGGCTGGTCTCCACCCCTGGCAGCCTGAGCTCCAACACTAGGACCTCTACCTCCACCTATAGTGCCTCTACCCCCGCCCCTAATTGGTCGGGCTGGCTATGGAGCACCTGGAGCCTAAACCATGGAATGGGAATCCTGGTGCTGAGAACTGCTCGGTGCTCGAGGGAAAAATTTGGCAATATGACCCGTGTCGCCAAAAGTGTAACAAGCCCTCGGCTGCTGAGTCTGCTGGCCCTGTCGACCTAAATGACCACCGCGAAAACTTTAAAGTGGCGGTGCACTTATAGGAGCTGGTGGTGCACTGAATGTCTGCTGAACAGAATAGTCTGCATGAGAACCACGGCCACTTGATGCACCGTGAGAAATCTGGAGAGCTGACTGAAAGGGCCTAGAAAGATGGCCTCTACCTCCAGACTAGGTACCACTGAATCTGCCAGAATAACGGGCTCTCTTATCTCCCCTATGACTATAACCCTATTATAGTACCATCTTAATCCTCCGGGCCACATTGGCCGCCTCCTAAAAAGTGATATCACTCCCCGCCTCTCTAGCCATCTGCAGACTAATCGACTGAATGAGTCCATCAATAAACAGTCTCTCCCTCTCCCTATCAATAGGGAGAATAATAAAGGCATGGCAAGCTAAGTCAATGAACCTAGTCTCATACTGGGTGACCGTCATGGAACCCTGTTGGAGGTGCTCAAACAGCCTCCGATAAGCCTCTCTCTGAGTAACGGGAAGAAACTTCTCTAGAAATAGATGTGTGAACTACTCCCATGTCAAGGTTGGTGAACCTACTGGCTTGGCTAAGCAATAATCCCTCCAGCAAGTCTTGGCGGATCCGGACAGGCAAAATGTAGCAAAGTCGACCCTATTGGTCTCAACGATCCCCATGTTCCGAAGAACCTCATGACAATTATCCAGGTAATCCTGGGGATCCTCAGTAGATGCACCTCTAAATGTAGATGTGAAGAGCTTGGTGAACCTATCCAGCCTCCATAAAGCATGTGCGGACATAGCCGCTCCATCACCGGCCTGAGGAACCACTCCCAGCTGAACTGCCATAACTGGCTAAACCACTGGAATCTGAACCTGGGGAGCTACCTGCTCCGGAGTACGTGTAGCAGTGAGTTTGGGCTCCTCCTCCAGCCTGAGAGGTGGCTGGTTCTATAGGAAGCAATCTTTCTCGGTTGACACTCTCTATGAGGCCCACCAATCAGACTAGAGCGTCCTGAAGAACTGGGGTAGCAATAAACCCCTCTGGGACCTGAGCTGGGCCCAACAAAACTGCTAGGCCGAAACCTCGTCCTCAAAATCAACTTGACGCTTCGCCGCTGGTGCTGCTACTCGGGGCTGAGCTCTGCCCCTACCTCGACCTTTTGTCACAGCCTTGTCCTCCCCCTCTGCCCCTAGTAAGAGTTTCCTGGGGCTCGGACTGCTGATTGGTAGATGAGAAAGCACGTGTTCTCGCCATATACGAAAGAATAGAGTAAAAATTCAATTAACATTGAGAAACCAAACCACACGACAAGGAAGGACAATGTGAAACTTTTCCTAACTCGATAGCCTCTGGGGGATAAATACAAACGTCTCCGTACCGATCCCTCAAACTCTACTAAGGTTGTCCATGAATTGTGAGACCTATGTAACCTAGAGCTCTGATACCAACTTGTCACGAGCCGGATTTCCCACCCTCGAGAGTCGTGATGGCGCCTATTAATAGGAGCTAGGCAAGCCATATTTAATTACTTTTTCATTAAATACATAATCCCTCTTTAACAATTATCGGCACTAATATAAAAGTAACAAAATTAAATAATAAGTGAAAGTCTTAAATTATAGAAAACGGAATATAAATGCGGAAAATTCAACATCAGGGTCTACCCAAGATTGGTGTCACAGCATTCACGAACTACTAAGGGTACTAAATACAAAGTCTGAAAGAAAATATAGTTGTTTGTCTCGAGTACAATGAGATAATAGACTAAGGTAAAGGATAGAAGAGATGTCGGGCCTGCAGATACATACAAGGCTACCTCGGTGTCTCGCTGGACTGCAGGCCTGCTCCCACACTACTGCTGCTGCTGTTCGAAACCTGGATCTTTGCAAAATAGCATAGAGTGTAGCATCAGTACAACCGACCGCATGTGTTGGTAAGTGCCTAGCCTAACCCCGACAAAGTAGTGACGAGGCTAGACCGGACTACCATATAAACCTGTGCAATTTCATATATATACAGCGGAATCAAAATACAAAGACAGATAAACAGTATGGGAAGGGGAAGCATGCTGTAGGGAACAATAATTTTCAAATAAGAGTCATCCAGTAATAAAGGAAATAACCCAAATCAATCATAAGTAATGAAAACAGAAATCAACAAGTGCATGGCATCGCCCTTCGTGCTTTTACTCTCGCCCTCACCAAGCAATAACATGTGCACGGCATCGCCCTTCGTGCATTTACTATCTTTCCTCATATATAATCAGTAGAATCAGCACGGAATGGTACATCATGCGGCACGGCATCACCCTTCGTGCTTTAACACTCTTTCCTCACAATAAGCAAACAATACACGGCATCACCCTTCGTGCTTTACACTCTTTCCTTACAATAAAAAAAATGCACTGCATCACTCTTTGTGCTTTACACTCTTTCTTTACAATAAACAAACAATGCACGGCATCACCCATCATGTTTTATCACTCTTCCTTACCCAAGAAACATTCACAAATAAGGGGCATGGAGGTAAACAAATAATGATGCAAATCCCGGCAAGGGAACAATATCAATAAGTTTCCATATCTTGGCAAGGGAGAAAATCAACAAAACAACAAAACATCCCGGCAAGGGAATAAACCAATAACTCTTTCTCTTTCTTTCACATTCATCTCATAGTTCACATTATCACTCGATCCAATGCTCCAAAGCTTTACTTATCTCATATACCTTCAAAATTTGTTTTTCAACTTGAGCCAGCGCTCAACGAAGTTTAAAGATCATAATTCCTTTCACATACTCTTTACAACATATATAAGTCATCAATTAAGTATGGAAGTTATAACAAAAACCAAAATATTCGCAAAATAAGGACTCACGATCATGCTAGACACCAATGTATAGATACTCGTCACCATTTATGTACATCGTACTCGACAATTAGCAAGTACCAAATAAGACTCAACTCTTATTCCCTCAAGCTAAGGTTACACCAAGCACTAACCTCAACTTACACGGCCAAATCGATCCACAACAACCGCTTTCCCTCGTGAATTCGGCTCCAACTCAATCAAATCTGTACAATAATGACTTCATAATATCAATATATGCTAAACAAATCAAACTCAATGCCTAATTATAGATTTCCAATCTTTCTTCCCAAAACCCCAAAAATCGACCCCCGGGCCCACTTGGTCAAAACATGAGGTTCGGACCAAATTCATATCCCCCATTCACCCACGAGCCCAAATATGTAATTTGTTTTCAAATCTGACCCCAAAACGAGGTCTAAATCAAGAAAAGTAGAAAGCCCTAACTTTACCCATTTCCCCCAGTGTCTACCCTAAATTACATGTTTTAGGCTTAGGAATTCAATAGATATTGATGGAAAATGTAGAAAACGAGTTGAAATTTACTAACCCAAGAAGTGTTGGTGAAAGAGAGCTTCAATGGATGCCTAAGGCCCTTGGAGAAGAAGGAGTTCGTGAGTGTTTATGAAAATCCCGTAACTACACTGTTCTGGAAATTAAAAATATAACTGGCAAAATTGACCTTCGCGTTCGCGGAAGGAAGGTTGCGTTCGCGAAGGGTAGACTTGAAAAGCCATCGCATTCGCGTTATGAAAAGTTCAAACACGAAGAGAAAAGGCTGGGGGGTCCAGGATTTGTTCTACGCGAATGCGTGGGCTATCACACGAACGCGATGAAGTAATCTGGCAACCTACGCAAATGCGGTCAAAGGTATGTGATCGCGAAGAGGAAAAGAGGGCTAAGCCCTCGGGGTCAAATTAACACTACGTGATCGTGAGGGTATTAATGCGAAAGTGATGAAGGAAAAACATAAAGCTTCGCGAACGCAGAAGAGGCGTTGCGATCGCGAAGAACAAAGGGACCTGCAACTGCTGAAGCCATTTTTTGCAATTTTCCTAAGTCCAAAACCACTCCGAAACTTAAACACTCCTGAGCCCTCGAGGCGCCTAACCAAGCACATATACTAACTCAACAACATCCTACAAACTTAACCGTGTGATCAAATCACCTAAATAACATCAAAAACAATGAATCAAACCTCAAAATCACTAGTTTTTCTTCAAACTTCAAAAACTTTCAAATTTAGAGTTTTAAGTCCGAAACACGTCAAACGACGGCCAATTTTAAACAAACTTAACAAAAATATCTTAAACCACGTATAAGACCTATACCGGGCACCAGAACCAAAATACAGGCCTGATACCATCACGTTCTAACCAATTTTCATTTCAATTTTGTTTGTAAATTTCAAAAAAATAATTTTACTCAAAAATTCATTTCTCGGGCTTGGGACCTTGGAATTCGATTCCGGGCATACGCCCAAGTCCCATATTTTACTACAGATCCTGCGGGACCATCGAATCACGGGTCTGGGTCCGTAAACCCAAAATGTTGACCGAAGTCAAATTTATTTATTTTAATACCAAAACTTAGCATTTTTCACAAAATTTAACATTTAAGCTTTTCGGCTACGCGCCCAGACTACTCATGCAAAATGAGGCAACTTTAAATGAGGTTTTCAAGGCATCGGAAGCACAGAATGGGTAAGAAAGCGAGTGATGACCCTTTGGGTCGTCACAACTTCAAAGAAAAGGAAAAAAATGAGAATGATGGATAATATGAAATTGTGTCAAATGATTCTGGCTTTAGACTTGTTGAGGCTAATGTGCCTATGGACTTGGCTTATTTTCTTGATCTTTTAAAGGAAAAAATAATGCAAAATCTGAGCTTGTCTTTTGGGAGGATGTCAATGAATCAAATCCTCAGTATTCACCTCTTTTCTATGTCCATGTTAGTGTTGGAATGCAGAAACTAAACTAATCTTTTTGTGGTAAATACTTACCTACACCGGTGTTTACACCAAACTATGATATAAAAGGACTATTTTATGTTATTTTTTATTTGGGTTCAGGATTCATTTTTTAATACTTATTGATCTGACTAATTTGAATTCGCGTCACATAATACTCATTATAGGGGATATGCTCTCCGCTCTGAGAATTTCTCCGATCCACCCTCGACTTTCGGGTAGTGCAAATGGAGAAACTCTTGGGTAAGAAGTGTTTGCATTAATAGTAATAGGATGAATTTTGAATATGAAATGGTAAGATTAAAAAATATTGCTGAGGCTCTACCGAAAATAGTCACTTTGGGGTGAGGTTTGCATACACATTACCCTCCAAAAATCCCACACGATGCGAATACACATTGGTGTATGGGTTCGAATTTGATCGACCACGACCTGCGACCAACATGACAAATGAACGAGCACCCACGAGCCTACGCCTAGAGAAATACGATTGCACTAAAATGAAAGATATCACAACATCGACGGCAGAATCAGTACAAGAGGAGACATGGAATATTTCTTGGATATTTCTTGAGTTGTCGTTCCTACGATCGGGGAAAATTTCTCAGTATATAAGAGGGGTGAAAGCCTTTAAGTAAGGGGGCACATTTCGTAAAAGACATTAACCTTGAAAAGAAAGCGTTTTTATTCTCTTCTCTCTATTATCATTATATCACTATTGTTATCATCCTAGAGTTTCTTATGTTCGACTACGATTTACCCCTTCATCTTGGATTGATTTATTCAAAAGGTTTTATATCTTTTGAGTCAAACAATTTGGCACCATCTATGGGGATTTCTATAGTTGAAATCATAGTTCTCATCTAGGTTTTTTAAAGTGACGATTACTGTTCTTCAAACCCCATAAAAACTAATAATGGCGGAGACAACAGTGAGGCTGAAGATGATAGCAGGCATATCAAACAACCTCCTAAACTCCCTCAACAAATACGGAAGAGAGGATACCGAGAACACAACACCAGGGGATACACCGAAGGAAGAGATCTTACCTTTCCACGGGGATCTAACGGTCTCGCGCGAAAGGAGAGCTTCCACGTCTATGGTGAGAGAAACACCACAGCAGTCAAAAAGCTGCTAGAGAAATGGTTGATAAGTACTCTGAACAACATGCTCGAAAAATCCCCTCAAGGAAATACCGAAGACTCACCGACTGTAGAAATTGCAGCTACCACCAACGAGCCAAGCATCACGCAAACGGGCAACACCCGCACTGTCACTAATGCAGGTGATGATGTGCTCACATCCTAAAGAAAATGGAAGAGATGGAAAACGAGAACAAAACACTTCATGATCAAATGAAGGAGCATCACGAACGGGTAGACAAAATACCTGGTGCCCCCAAGCTACTACCAAAATGTGTTGTGGGTCGATTCGTCGAACAGCCATACAGTGATGGAGCTGCTCCTCACCCTATTCCAAAAACCTTCAAGCTTTCGCCATACTTGAAGATATGCGACGGAACTACAGATCCAGAGGATCATATAATCCATTATGTAACTACAGTAAAAGGCAATGATATGTCGAAAGAACAAGTACCTTCTGTGCTGTTAAAAAAGTTTGGCGAGACTTTGACGGGAGGAGCATTGACATGGTATTCCCAGCTACTAGCACGATCAATATCAACATTTGAGGAAATGACGGATGAATTCGGCACCGCCCATGCAGGAGCAACAAAGGCTGAAGCTAGGGTAAACGATATCTTCACCATCAGGCAAATGACGCGTGAAGGACTTCGGGACTTCCTGGCCCGATTCGACAGAGTAAAGATGAGTCTTCCAAACGTATCAGAAGGGATGACGGTAGCATCCTTTCAAAATGGGTTAAATAGGAACGGATCCAAGGAAACCAAAAAACTGCTCAGCAGGCTCATGAAGTACCCCCCACCACGTGGGAGGAGATTCACAATGCCAATTGTGCCGAGGTAAGGGTAGATGAGGACGATCTGAATGACCCAATTCAACGATTAACGTCAGTTCAGACCGAGGCAAGGAGAGATCGACATAATGAAAGGCGAAGGGATCAACCCCCATATTTCAATCGAGAAAGGCATCAGCCCTATGTTAGAGCAGCTAACTCGCCCCCTCCAAGACATACGGTGTCGTGCTATGACACACCGCACCCCTTCGAAGCGAAAGAGGTATGCCTCCACTATTATCCACTCATAACTTTTGTGTTTCCCCTTCAGAGATAGTGTATGCATTGGAAAAGTTGGGCACGAAGGTGCAATGGTGTCACGACCCCAATCCCGATCGTGATAGCGCCCAACCGTATAGCTAGGCAAGCCTGACCAATTATCGCTCAAGAACCCAACCTGATAACTCATTACCAACAATTTAAGGGAATTTAATGGTTTAAAAATAATAAGCCGACATTTAAAATAAAATAATATGGAACAGACCGAAATATTCGACGAAACACTCCCAACAGAATCGGGGGTCACGAGTCTAGAGCCTCTAAACAAAGGAACAACAAATGTTCGAAAATACATAAGTCTAGAATGCGAAAATAAAACTGAATAAAAGGGGGGAAGTCGGGTCCTGCGAACGTCAGGCAGCTACCTCGACAACTCTGATAAAACTCTGGAAGACAGCGACTGCTCAGCTAAGTCTCCGGAACACTTAGATCTGCACACATGGTGCAGGGAGTAAAGTGAGTACTTCCAACTCAGTGGTAATAGACATATATAATGGCTGAAAGTAAGAAATCCCGAAATACCACAATGCAAAGCTGAAACTAACCACTTAGCACCTTAAACGATGAAACAACAATAATCAACGATAGATAAACAAATAGATATTAATGCATGAATGCAATGCAATGCACATGACCGCTACGACATACAGCCCGATCCAATGGGTACCCGCGCTCACTGTGGGGGTTCAGACTCCGGAAGGGCTCCTATAGCCCAAGCGCAATGACATAGTAGCATTCGCTGCGGCGTGCATCTCGGTCCACAATCAGTCCTGTTATATATATATATGCAAGCCACACTGGCACAATCAAGTTTACCATTTTTAATTCCATTTAACATGTATTATAGTTTAAGTGATTAAAACCTTAGATGATTGCTAATCATTTCTAGACAGTATTTAACTCAGGACTGATATCATGGAAACATGCTCAATTTCATGGCAACAGTAATAATAATCCTTAAGGGATCCAAATAGTTGGCATGCAACCCAAATATGTTCATAACAATCCAAGTAGGATGTTTACCAGTCAATTTCTAGTCAACAACACAGTATAGACATCACTCAGATGGACTAAGCCATAGTTCCGCCCACAAACGACCCCACACTCACCATAGAGTACGTGTCTCGCCTCAATACAGCGTCACAATGTGAGATACCGGGGTTTCAAACCCTCAGGTCATCATCTACATCTATTACTCACCTCAAACTGGCCGTACACTAGTCCGCAATGCCCTTTCCTCTTGAATCGACTTCCTCAAGCATCGAATCTAGTCAAAACCACAATGAATACATTACAATAGGCTAATGGAACATAACCCATTCGAAATTACTCGAAAAATACTAAAAATCACGAAGTTGGAAAAACCCGAGTCCCGGGCCCACTTCTCAAAAAATTCCAAAATTTATATCACTGGATTCCTCGTCTCTCCACGAGTCTATACATATCAAATTTACAAAAATCGAAGTTCGTTTGCCCCTCCAAACTTACATTTAAACTCTCTTGGGTTTTCAAGCCCTAACCTCCATTTTTAACCTTTAAATCCTTGAAATTCAGTTATTAATCAATGTTTTTACACCAAAATAACATATTCCGAGGCTAATAGTTCTTACCTGATGAAGCTCCTTCGATTTCTCCTCAAAATCACCCAAGAACAACCCTAGTTCAAGTCCCAAATATTTTCTTAACTTCTAAAATTCGCGAACACTGTTTATTAAACACAGGCCCGATTTCTACTTCTGCGGTCATTTAACCGTACCTGCGGTACCGCTTATGCGATATATTGACCGCTTATGCGATATATTGACCGCTTATGCGGTCTCACTTAAAAATTCGTGGGACCGCTTATGCGACTATGCGGTCTCACTTAAAAATTTGTGGGACCGCTTATGCGACTTAGAATCCGCTTTTGCGGTCCTCCATAGACCGCTTCTGCGCTTAATTATCTGCTCAAGCGGAACCGTTGAAGCGACCCACTAGCCCGCTTATGCAAAAATGCCCTGGGCCACGCCTAACTGCTTATGCGGCCATCCCACCGCATCTGCGGAACCGCTTCTGCGACTCCTTTTCCACAGATGCGGAAACAACAGAAGGCAGAAGTTCAGTCCTGCAACATACTTCCAAAATTCCCGTTTAACCACCCGAAATCACACCGAAGCCCCCGGGACCTCAACCAAAAATAGCAACACATCCTATAACCTTATTCAAACTTGTTCCAATCCTCAAAACAGATCAAACAATGCTAAAACCAATAATACATCGGATTCAAGCCTAGTTTTCATTAAAACTTCCGAAATGGGCATATAATTAAAAACCCGACCAAACGATGTTCGAATGACCTGAAAATTTGCAGACATATCCAAAATCCCCTAACGGAGCTACTGCAACTCTCGGAATTCCATTACAACCCTCAGATCAAAATCTCACCTACCCACCAGAATTTGCCAAAATTCAAACTTAGCCAATTCAAGCCTAATTCTACACCGGACCTCGAAATTCAATTCCGATTGCGCTCCTAAGTCAGAAATCATCCCCCGAAGCTAACCGAATCATCAGAATTCCCATCCGAGCCCTCTGACTAAATAGTCAACTTCCAGTTAACTGTCTAAAACAAGCTCTCGTTTAAGAGACTAAGTGTCTCATTTCCAACTAAAACCAATCCAATTCTATTCAACCAACTCAACTACTGATACTGAATCATAGTGAAGCATAATATGGGGGAAACGGGACGTTAACTCACGTGACGACGGGTCGGGTCGTCACATCCTCCCCAACTAAAACAAATGCTCGTCCTCGAGCGGGTCAAGAAACATACCTAGAGTCTCAAATAAGTGAGGATATCTGCTCCGCATCTCCTGCTCGGTCTCCCAAGTGGCCTCTTCCACGGGCCGACCTCTCCACTGCACCTTCATCGAAGCTATGTCCTTTGATCTCACCTTTCGAACCTGACGACCCAAGATAGCCACTGGCACCACATCGTAGGTCAAGTCCTCATCCAACTGGATCGTGCTGAAGTCTAACACATGAGACGGGTCCCTAACATACTTCCGGAGCATAGAAACATGGAACACCGGGTGAACTCCCGACAAGCTGGGTGGCAAAACAAGCGTATAGGCCACCTCCCCAATCCTCCTAAGTATCTCAAAAGGTCCAATGAACCGTGGACTCAGCTTCCCTTTCTTTCCAAACCTCGTAACGCCTTTCATAGGAAAAACCTTTAACAAGACCTTCTCGCCCACCGAATACGATATATTTCGAACCTTCCGGTCCACATAACTCTTCTGACGCGACTGGGCTGTACGAAGTCTCTCCTGAATCACTTTCACCTTCTCTAAGGCATCCTGAACTAACTCTATCCCCAATAGTCTAGCCTCGCCGGGTTCAAACCAACCAACCGGAAATCTACACCGTCTCCCATATAAGGCCTCATACGGTGCCATCTGAATGCTGGACTAATAGCTATTGTTGTAAGCAAACTCTGAAAGAGGCAAGTAATCAGCCCAAGAACCTCCAAAGTCAATAACACAGGCACGCAACATGTCCTCCAATATCTGAATGGTACGCTCGGACTGCCCATCCGTCTGAGGATGAAACGTTGTGCTCAACTCTACCTGTGAACCCAACTCTTGCTGAAAAGTCCTCCAAAACTGAGAGGTGAACTAAGTACCCCTATCTGATATAATTGAAACTGGGACCCCATGCAACCGTACAATCTCCCGGATAAAAATCTTCACTAACCTCTCCGAAGAATAGGTGGTACACACCGGAATGAAGTGCGCGGACTTGGTCAGTCTATCCACAATCACCCAAATCGAATCAAAATTCCTCGCTGTCCGAGGGAGACCACTCACAAAGTCCATAGTAATCCTCTCCCATTTCCATTCGGGAATATCCACGCGCTGAAGCACACCACCGGGCCTCTGATGCTCATACTTGACCTGCTGACAGTTGAGGCACCGAGCTACATGACTTACAATATCTTTCTTCATTATTCTCCACCAATAATTCTGCCTCAAATCCTGATACATCTTTGTGGTACCTGGATGAATAGAATACCGCGAGCTATGGGCATCCTCTAATATCAACTCTCGGAGCCCATCCACATTGGGCACGTAAATCCGGCCCTGCATCCGCAACACACCATCATCCCCAATAGTCACATCTCTAGCATCATCATGCTGGACCCTGTCCTTCAGGACAAGCAAATGCGGGTCATCATACTGGCGCTCCCTAATGCGGTCATACAAAGAAGATCGGGAAACCACACAAGCCAACACCCGACTGGGCTCAGAAATATCTAACCTCACTATCCGATTTGCCAAGGCCTGAACGTCAACNTCAAGCCATCTCTGTTGCCTCAAATTAAGATCCTTTTGCTTAAACAAGTGTTGAAGACTGTGATGGTCAGTGAACACCTCACAAGATACGCCATATAGATAGTGCCTCCAAATCATCAAGGCATGAACTATAGCAGCCAACTCTAAGTCATGAACAGGGTAGTTCTTCTCATGGGGCTTTAACTAACGGGAAGCGTAAGCAATAACTCTACCCTCCTGCATTAATACACAACTTATCCCAACTCTCGAAGCATCACAATACACTTAGTAAGAACCTGCAGCTGATGGCAATACTAATACTGGAGTTGTGGTCAAAGCTGACTTGAGCTTCTAGAAGCTCTCCTCGCACTTATCCGACCACACAAATGGAGCATTCTTCTGCATCAACTTCGTCAAAGGTGAAGCAATAGATGAAAAACCCTGAACGAACCTGCGGTAATAACTCGCCAAACCGAGAAAACTCCGAATCTCAGTAGTTGAGGATGGCCTAGGACAACTCTGCACCACCTCAATCTTCTTGGGGTCAACCTGAATACCATCACTGGATACTACGTGTCCCAGAAAATCCACGGAACTAAGCCAGAATTCACATTTGGAGAACTTTGCATAAAGCTTCTCCTCTCTCAATCTCTGCAATGCCACCCTCAAGTACTGCGCGTGAACCTCCTTGCTATGCGAGTACACCAGAATATCGTCAATGAACACGATCACAAATAAATCTCGATACGGCTGAAATACACTGTTCATCAAGTGCATGAACGCGGCTGGGGCATTAGTCAGCCCAAATGACATAACTAGAAACTCATAGTGCCTATATCTCGTCCTGAAAGCCATCTTCATAATGTCTGAATCCCTAATCTTCAGCTGGTGATAGCCTGATCGGAGATCAATCTTAGAGAATACCTTTGCTCCCTGAAGCTGATCAAACAAATCCTCAATACGGGGTAGTGGGTACTTGTTCTTCACTGTCACCTTGTTCAACTGTCTATAATCAATGCACAACCTCATTGTGCCATCCTTCTTCTTTACAAATAAGACCGGTGCACCCAATGGTGACACACTCGGGCGAATGAACCCCTTTTCTAGGAGTTTCTGAAGCTGCTCCTTCAACTCCTTTAGCTTTGATGGTGCCATACGATAGGGAGGAATAGAGATGGGCTGAGTACCCGGCACCAGATCAATACCAAAATCGATATCCCTGTCAGGCGGCATGCCCGGCAGGTTTGCTGGAGACACATCTGGAAACTCTCTGACAACGGGCATAGAATCAATACTAGGAGTCTCAACTCCAACATCTCTCACAAATGCTAAATATGATAAGCATCCTTTCCCAACTATCCATTGTGCATTTAATAAAGAAATCACCCTGCTGGGAACATAATCAGTCGAACCTCGCCACTCAATCCTCGGAATACCCGGAATAGCCAACGTAACTGTCTTGGCATGATAGTCCAGAATAGCATGGTATGGAGATAGCCAATCCATACCCAGAATCACATCAAAGTCTACCATACCCAGCAATAACAAATCAACTCAGGTCTCCAGACCCCCAATAGTAACAAGACAAGATCGATATACGTGATCCACAATAATAGTATCGCCCACCGGGGTAGATACATGCATAGGCAAGGCAATACAACCACAGGTCGTACCCAAATGATGAGCAAAATATGAAGATACATAGGAATAGGTAGATTCGGGATCAAATAAGACAGAAGCATCCCTGTGGCAGACTGAGATAATACATGTGATGACAGCATCTGATGTAATGGCGTCCCTCCTATATGGAAGAGCATAGAATCGAGCCTGACCACCGCCAGTTCGGTATTCACCCCTGGGGCGACCTCTAGCTACCTGGCCCCCACTCCTAACTGACTGGAAGGGTGCTGAAGAAATAGGAGCAGAGGATGAGGGTTGATACCTCTACTGGGACTATCTACCATGGAGCCGAGGACACTTTCTCCTCATATGACCCAACTCACCGCACTCATAACATCTACCCGGTGCTGGAGAAGGGGACTAATGGGAACCCCTCGCTGCAGATGAACCCTAGACTAAAGAAGTAGGAGTAGTACTCTGAGCTAGAAGGGCGCTAAGTGAAGACTGGCCCTACTGATAATCCTGGTGACCATGGCCTGAAGAAGCCCCACTGGACTATGTGTGACCTGACTGAGGAGGTCTGAAGGAACGACCTCTACTGCGCTAGAATTGGCCCCTAAACGGAGCACTGCTGAAGCTACCTGAACCGCGAGGCCTCTTGGCCTCCCTCTCCTCACGCTCCCGACGACGATCTGTCTCAATCTGACGAGCCATATCAACTACCTCCTCAAATGAGGCGGCCACAACCCTCTCTCTAGTCATCAAAATGCGAATGGGATTGAGGCCATCCACGAACCTCCTAATCCTCTCCCGATCAGTCGGGATCATCCAAGTAGTATGCCGAGCTAGCGGCGTAAACCTCAACTCATACTGGGTCACAGTCGTGTTCCCCTGATTCAACCACTCAAACTGACGATGCAGCTCCTCCCTGCGAGACTGCGATACATACTTCTCCAAAAATAGAGCGGAGAACTGCTGCCAAGTAAGGGGCGCTGCTCCAACAAGCCTACGCCTCTCAAACTCCTCCCACCAAGTAAATGCAGGCCCTGAGAACTGGAAAGTAGTAAATGCTGCTCCACTCGACTCCAATATCCCTGAAGTGCGAAGCATACGCTGACACTTCTCCAGAAATCCCTAGGCATCCTCGCCCTCTGTACCACTGAACGTCGGAGGATGGAGCCTGCCGAACCTCTCCAGTCGATGCTACTCGTTATCTGGTATAGCTGGAACACAAAATCTGGAGCTGGTGCAACTGGTGCAACTGGTACAACTGGTGCAACTCCCGGTGTCTGAAATTCCTGGACACCCTGCTCGGGTGTGCGAGCAGCGGGGGTCTGCTAACCACCCTCGGTCTGAGAAGTAGCTGCTACAGTAGTGGCTGATATGGCCTGAGCCAGGTCAGTGCAGGCGGATAAGATCTGAGCCAAAGCCTCCTGAACACCAGGAATCACAATAGGCATTGCCAGTGCCTGAACAGGTGCTGCTAGAGCATCTACAGCTGGAGGCTGGTCCTGAAACTGGGCAGCTGATGGTTTTGCAGGTGCTGCCCTCACTAGTCTACCTCGACCACGATCGCGACCACGGCCCCTAGCGGGTGCCAAAGGTGGTCGTCCGCCACGTCCGGTAGCATGGGTTCTCTCCATCTGCGAGAGAATAGAATGTAAAAATTTAGTTCTTGGACCAACAAAATCGCACGACAAGAATTTCAAGAAAGTGAAGTATTTCCTAAAGGTTCTTTTACCTCCCGAGGATAGATACGGACGTCTACGTACCGATCCATGAGACTCTATTAACCGGCTCATGACTCGTGAGGCCTAGTAACCTAGGCTCCTATACCAACTTGTCATGACCCCAATCCCGATCGTGATGGCGCCCAACCATATAGCAAGGAAAGCCTGACCAATTATCACTCCAGAATCCAACCTGATAACTCATTACCGATAATTTAAGGGAATTTAACAATTTAAAAATAATAAGCCAATGTTTAAAATAAAACAATACGGAACAGACTGAAATATCAGACGAAACACTCCCAACAGAATTTGGGGTCACGAGTCTAGAGCCTCTAAACAACGGAACAACAAATGTTCGAAAATACATAAGTATGGAATGCGGAAATAAAACTAAATAAAAAGGGAGAAGTCGGGTCCTGCGAACGTCAGGCAGCTCCTCGACAACTCTGATAAACCTCTGGAAGACAGCGACTGCTCAACTAAGTCTCCGGAACACCTGGATCTGCACACATGGTGCAGGGAGTAAAGTGAGTACTTCCAACTCAGTGGTAATAGACATATATAATGGCTGAAAGTAAGAAATACCAAAATACCACAATGCAAAGCTGAAACTAACCACTTAGCACCTTAAATGATGAAATAACAATAATCAACGATGGATAAACAAATAGATATTAATGCATGAATGCAATGCAATACATATGACCGTTGCGGCATACAGCCCGATCCATTGGGTACTCACGCTCACTATGGGGGTTCAGACTCCGGATGGGCTCCTACAGCCCAAGCGCAATGACATAGTAGCATTCGCCGTGGCGTGCAGCCCGGTCCACAATCAGTCCTATTATATATGCATGCAAGCCACACTGGCACAATCAAGTTTACCATTTTTAGTTCCATTTAACAGGTATTATAGTTTAAGTGATTAAAACCTTAGAAGATTGCTAATCATTTCTATACAGTATTTAACTCAGGACTGATATCATTGAAACATGCTTAATTTTATGGCAACAGTAATAATAATCCTTAAGGGATCCAAATAGTTGGCACGCAGCCCAAATATGTTCATAACAATCCAAGTAGGATGTTTACCAGTCAATTTCTAGTCAACAACACAGTATAGACATCACTCGGACGGACTAAGCCATAGTTCCGTCCACAAACGATCTCGCACTCACCATAGAGTACGTGTCTCGCCTCAATACAGCATCACAATGTGAGATACCGGGGTTTCAAACCCTCAGATCATCATCTATATCCATTACTCACCTCAAACCGGTCGTAGACTAGTCTGCAATGCCCTTTCCTCTTGAATCGACCTACTCGCGCGTCGAATGTAGTCAAAACCACAACGAATACATTACAATAGGCTAATGGAATATAACCCAATCGAAATTACTCGAAAAATACTAAAAATCACGAAGTTGGCAAAACCCGAGCCCTGGACCCACTTCTCGAAAAATTTCGAAATTTATATCACTGGATTCCTCGTCTCGCCACAAGTCTATACATATCAAATTTACAAAAATCGGAATTCGTTTGCCCCTCCAAACTCACATTTAAACTCTCTTGGGTTTACATGTGCTAACCTCCATTTTTAACCTTTAAATCCTTGAAATTCAGTGATTAATCAATGTTTTTACACCAAAATAACATATTCCGAGGTAATAGTTCTTACCTGATGAAGCTCCTTCGATTTCTCCTCAAAATTGCCCAAGAACAATCGAATATTTTCTTAACTTCTGAAATTTGCGAACACTGTTCATTAAACACAGGCCCGATTTCCGCTTCTGCGGTCATTTAACAGCACCTGCGGTACCGCTTATGCGATATATTGACCGCTTTTGTTGTCACACTTAAAAATTCAGCTTATGTGACTCAGAATCCACTTTTGCGGTCCTCGATCGACTGCTTCTGCGGTTAATTATCCGCTTAAGCGGAACCGCTGAAGCGACCCACTAGTCCGCTTATGCGGAAATGCCCTGGGCCACGCCTAACCGCTTATGCGGCCATCCCAGCGCTTCTACGGCTCCTTTTCCGTAGATGAGGAAACAACAGAAGGCAGAAGTTCAGACCTGCAACATACTTCCAAAATTCCTATTTAACCACCCTAAATAACACCGAGGTCCCCGGGACCTCAACCAAAAACACCAACACATCCTATAATCTTATTCGAACTTGTTCCGATCCTCAAACACGTCAAACAACTCTAAAACCAATAAACACATATGATTCAAGCCTAGTTTTCATCAAAACTTCCGAAATGCACATATAATCGAAAACACAACCAAACGATATCTGAATGACCTGAAAATTTGCAGACATATCCAAAATCACCTAACGGAGCTACTGGAACTCTCAGAATTCCATTCCGACCCTCAAATCAAAATTTCACCTACCCACCGGAATTCACCAAAATTCAAACTTAGCCAATTCAAGCCTAATTCTATACCGGACCTCCAAATTCAATTCCGATTGCGCTTCTAAGTCACAAATCATCCCCCGAAACTAACCGAATCATCAGAATTCCCATCCAAGCCCTCTAACTAAATAGTCAACTTCCAGTTGACTGTCCAAAACAAGCTCCCCTTTAAGAGACTAAGTGTCTCATTTCCAACTAAAACCAATCCAATTCTATTCAACCAACTCAAATACTGATACTGAATCATAGTGAAGCATAATATGGGGTAAACGAGGCGGTAACTCACGTGACGACGGGCCGGGTCGTCACAAATGGCCGCAAAAAATGAAATCAGACCCAAGCGCCAGAAGGTCAAACGTCCTCTGCGAATTCCATCTGGAAAGAGGACACAAGACCTAAGAATGCAAAGGTCTGCAACAAAAAGTAGTTATGATGTTGAACCAGGGGTACCTAAAAGAACTGCTCAGCAATAAAGGAAGGGCTAACTTTGCCAGAGGACGTGACCCATCTCAAAGACCTCCAAAACCACCATCGCCAGCATGTACCATACAGATGATCATCGGCGGTGGCGACAATGCAGTAATCAACCATGTGAAGTTCACCACCACGTATAAGCTCAAACGAACGATCGCCCATGAATGGTATGATGACCTCGAAAACAGTATCATCTTTGATAAGTCAGATGTTGACGGTTTGTCTTTCCCTCACTACGATGTTTTGGTTATAACTTTACGCATCACCGATACAGATGTAAAAAGAATCATGGTAGACGTCGTAAGTGGCACGTGTATTGTTCACCCAAAGTGCTTATGCAAATGAGGCTCAAGGATAAAATAATACCTTGTTGCATAACACTAACAGATTTTAACAATGCAGTGGAATGAACATCTGGAGAAATAATGTTGCATGTCCTAGCAGGGGGAGTCATGCTGGAAACAACATCCCATGTCGTGAACCAGGAAACAGCTTATAACGCTATCAAAGGATGCCCATAGATACACGTCATGTGAGCTGTCCCCTCAAGCTTCTATCAAGTGATTAAATTTCCCACTGCGTGAGGAATATTCAGCATCTGAGGCGAGCCACGCACTACCCAAGAATGCTATCGAATCACCCAAGACTGCACGCACACTAAACAACTAAAGGGTGGAAGTGCGGAGGCATAGCAATCAACCATGTTTGTAACTAAGCCCGGCCCACCAACAGAGGCCATCAAAGACCCATACATCGTAGAATCCTGAAAGTAACTATAGAGGATCTTGACCCAGTCCAATTGGACGATATCGACAACACAAAAAGAGCTTACATAGAGCATAACCTCTCTGAGCCAGGTAAGTATCGTGAATTTTTAACTAATAACGCTGATTTGTTTGTCTTCTCCCATTTAGATATGCCTGGAATCCCAAAGGACATCGCCACTCACAGACTAAACGTTGACCCATTTTAACCGTTGGTACGACAAATGAGGAGAAATTTTAACACTGTAATCAATGAGGCAGTCGACGAAGAGGTGGATAAATTACTCACAACGATTCCATTAGGGAATAAAAGTACCCCCAATGGGTCACCAACGTAGTTATGGTCAAAAAGAAGAACAGGAAGTGGCAAATGTGCGTAGACTTCACCGACCTAAACAAAGCATGCCAAAAGAATTCCTTCCCATTGCCCCATATCGACCAACTGATCGATGCGACAACAGGGCATGAATTTCTGAGCTTCTTAGACGCCTATTCCATTTATAATCAAATTCTGATGGCTGAAGAAGATCAAGAAAAGATGACCTTCATCACTCACCAAGGAACGTATTGCCATAAAGTGATGTCGTTCGAACTCAAGAATGCAAGGGCCATGTACCAGAGGCTAGTCACCAAGATGTTCAAAGAGCAGCTTGGCAAAACTATGGAAGTCTATATTGATGAAATGCTGGAAAGTCAACAAAGAAAGAGGATCATATTAGCCATCTGGGAGAGGCCTTCAAGATATTAAGGTAGTACGGGATGAAGCTAAATCTCGAGAAGTTCACCTTCGGTGTAACCTTGGGAAAATTCCTCAGCTTCCTCGTGTCACAAAGGGGAATTGAAGTCAACCCGGATCAGATCAAAGCCATCGACACAATACCAGAGGTACTGACCAGCAAGAAACTGGTACAAAAGCTAACAGGGCGAATAGTCGCCTTATTGAGGTTCATTTCACAATCCTCAGACAGATGCCACAAGTTTTTTAATGTATTGAGAAAAGACCACGAGTTGCAATGGAATGAGGAATGCGTCGATGCCCTGAGGAAACTAAAAGCGTATCTGTCCACACCATCACTGCTCGTCAAAGCGGACCCGGATGAGTGTCTGCTTGTGTATTTGGTAGTGTGTGAAGTCACAGTTAGCGCACTCCTGGTCCGCAAAAATCAAGGTACGCAATCTCCAATTTACTATATCAGCAAAACCTTAATAGATGCCGAGACAAGGTACCCTTACCTTGTAAAGCTAGCTCTGGCACTGGTCGTGGCTTCACACAAGCTTAGACCATATTTTCAATGCCATCCCATAAAGGTAGTAACATCCTTCCCCCTAAGAGGTATCCTGCATAAACCCGAGCTCTCAGGCAGACTCGCCAAATAGGCCATAGAATTAAGCGAGCACAACATAACATACCAACCGCGAACCACCATTAAGTCTCAAGTGCTGACTTCAACGCGAAAATATTGCTCGAGGCAGAACAAGAATCGCTTCGTGCTTCTACACATGCCGATCTCTAGATCCTGTACATCGATGATGCCTAGAATGTCTGGGGATCGGGACTGAGGCTCGTCCTTGAAGTCCCTGCAGGCAAAATAATTCATCATTCCATACGATACCCCGAGATGACTAACAACAAGGCGGGTATGAAGCTGTGATTGCAGGTTTAAGGTAAGCCCTCAAATACGGCGACCGACGACTCATCCTCCGCTGCGACTCTCAACTCATTGTAAATTAAGTCACCAGGACATTCCAAATTAAAGAGCAGAGACTACAAAGGTATCAGTCAAAAATCCACAAACTAATGCCAGAGTTTGACGAATGCCGCCTCGATCAAATTCCTAGGGCACAGAATATTGAAGCGGATGGCCTAGTCAAATTAGTTGCGGCCACCAAGAATATTAGCAAAGAGAACGGGGTCACCCTTCTCCACTCATCCATAGACCACGACGAGGTACTTTCTATGATACTAATTTGGGACTGGTGTAACCGATTTGTAGCCTATTTATAGGATGGAACACTCCCCCAAGACAAAAAAAATCCAAAAAACTCTGGGTGCAGGCAGGGCGATACAGCCTAGTAAATCATGACTTCTACAAAAGAACATTCGGCGGCACCCTATCTAAATGTATTGGACCACACCAAACAAAGCAAGTACTGGAAGAAGTACACGATGGTCACTACGGCACCCATACGGGAAATCACACCCTCGTTCAATGCCTCATTCGCACCGGTTATTATGGGCCTACCATGAAAAAAGAAGCGGCGAATTATGTCAAAAGATGCGAACAATGCCAAAGGTACGCACATATGATACATCAAGCAATAGAATTCCTCCATTCTATCACTTCGCCATGGCCTTTCATAAAATGGGGGATGGACATAGTCGGCCCTCTACCAGCAGGACAAGGAAAGGTACGTTTTCTTTTGGTTTTAACTGACTACTTCTCTAAATGGGTGGAAGCAGGTGCATACGCTCAGATACGCAAATAGGAAGTCATCGCCTTTATATGGAAAAATATTATATGGCATTTCATCATCCCCAAGGAAATCAGCTGCGACAACGGACCCCAGTTCGTCGGGAAAAGGACAATTGAGTTCTTCAAATAATGGCACATCAAACGGATACTCTCCACACTGTATCATCCCGCTGCCAATGGCCAAGCCGATTCCTCCAACAAAGTGATATTGAACATATTGAAAAAGAAGCTTCAAGAAGCTAAAGGGCTATGCCCTGAACTACTACCTGAAGTATTATGGGCATACCGCACTATGCCGAAATCCAGCACAGGATAAATGCCATACTCACTGGTCTACAGGACCAATGTAGTCATACCCGTCGAAGTCGGGTAACCCAGCCTGATATACTCCAACATGAGCGGGGAAGATAACGATGAAACTAGGCTACAAGACTTAGATGAAGCCGAATAACAAAGAGACATGGCCCACATAAGAATGGTAGCCCAGAAGCAGCAATATAAAGATACTACAACAAGAAAGCCAAGGTACGGTCACTCAAAGTTGGCGACTACGTCCTCAAGGCCAAAACATTGGCATCAGAGGATCCAAATGAAGGGAAATTAGGAACAAACTGGGACGGACCGTATAAAATCATAGCAGTAGCAAGCAAAGGGGAATTCCAACTAGAGACGATGGAGGGGAAACTACTCCAAAACAACTGAAACGTCGCCCACCTCAAGTACTTTCACTTCTGCGAGGTGTCACCTAAGTCGTACTCTTTTTCCCTTACCCGGGTTTTGTCCCAATCGGGTTTTTTCGAGGAGGTTTTTAACAAGGTGGTGAAAGGGACGCCCTGTTGATCGAAACGTTGTTCATCACCTTAGCCCTTTGATACAATCTCCAGGCCAAAGTAATGAACAGACTACATAGATAATCTAATCTACATTTTATGAACGTAATCAAATCTACATTGTATGAATAGAATATAATCTCCATTGTGTGTAAGAAACTCAAATCTCTAAGTTCTACCTCGTTCGAACCACGACGGGATACTACTTCGACGACAGCCAAAGCAACATCCCAATGGCCAAGGCCATTGAAAACATTAGTTTGACCTCGTTCGAACCACGACGGGATACTACTTCGGAGACAACCAAAGAAACATCCCAATAGCCAAGGCCATCGACAATACTAGTTCAACCTCATTCGAACCACGATGGGATACTACTTCAACGATAGCCGAAGCAACATCCCAATGGCCAAGGACATCGACAATATTAGTTCGACCTCGTTCGAACCATGACAGGATACTACTTTGATGACAACCGAAGAAATATCCCAATGGCCAAGGCCATCGACAATATTGTTCGACCTCGTTTGAACCATGACAGGATACTAATTCGACGACAGCCAAAGAAATATCCCAATGGCCAAGGCCATCGACAATATTAGTTCGACCTCGTTCGAACCACGATGGGATACTACTTCGATGACACTTCCCAATGGCCAAGCACATCGATAACATTAGTTCAACCTCGTTCAAACCACAATGGGATACTACTTCAATGACAGTCGAAACAACATCCTAACGGCCAAGGCCACTGACAAACATATTTGTTCAACATCGGTCAAACCATAGTGGGATTCTACTTCGACGATAATCGAAGCAACATCCCAATAGACAAGCACAAATGTCATGCAGTAAACAAAACAGGAAACAATGAACAGAAAAACAGACAAAAGTAGAGTTTATATTACAACAAGATGTCATTTACATTTGCCCCTGTGAACAGGACCTAGTACAACCCGTGCCAAAAATTACTAAGCAAAAGTGGTGCAAATTAAAATACGCATCATCCTCGGTACAGTAAGCATCGCCATGCCACGAATTAGAAGCAATGTGGTTTGCATCATCAGAATCGATACCTTCCTCGTCAGGAGTGAATGGATCGTATCCACACGACTCACGGGCTGCACGTGCTTTGTCATGCACCGCCTAAACCTTCGCCTTCGTCGCCCTGCCCTCGTCATGAAAAGCCTTATACATATCAAGTCAAGCCTCTGTATGGACCCACAGCTCATACAAGCAACGATGCGAGCCCCGACCGGCTGAGAGACGAGACGTTGAGGGTTAAGAATATCGAGTTACCTCCTCCACCCTCAGCGAAGCCATTTGCCCTTGCAATGTGGCCAACTCCACCTCCAACTCACTAACACGCCCTTCAAACCCTACGATTAGACGATCGGAGTCTTCCCTCTCCCCCATAAGTTCCAACCTGGATATGCAGAGGGAATCCTCCAAAGAGACCATCTCAGAAATAGTTGTTGCTAACTTGTCGACACTGGTGTTCAGCTCGCCCTTGAGCCCGTCTACCTCCACTTCCTTAGCATCTAACTTAGCGTTCAAACTGGCCACCTTTAGCTATAAGTCGGCGTTCTCAGTCGTTATGGCTCAACTCAAGTTCATCTTTCTTCACCTTAAGAATGGCCTCCAATTCACTATTACGGGCAATAGCCCTCATAAGCTCCTCGTCCTTCTCTTTCAGCTCCACCCTACACTCCAATTGGTCCACCCGCTGCTTAAGTCCCTCTCGGAACACCTGGAACTCGGGGTCCTGATGATAGATATTGGACATTGCCCGGTGTTTAGAGCGGTACAGATGATATTTTGATGATATCTTCTTCTAGAGGCCCATCCTCCTCCGTTCACGATGCTCTTTCTCCACCTCCAGGACGAGGGTCAGACAAAAGAGAGGCAGAGTTAGAAAAAATATACACAACACAGATTGCCACACCAACCCCATGACAGAAGGAGAAGAAAAATAAACCCATCTGCAGGGCCATACCGGTGACCTTCTGAGATAACTCCGTGTCGCTCATCGTCTCAGGCGTCTCACTTTTAGGAGTGGCACATAAAGAAGCAAGGGCCGACACAACCTGCTCTCCATTCAGCAGCAAGTTGTAACTCCCTGAAATTACCACATGATGGTTGCACCTGTCCATCCTCACCTCCATATGGGTATGGCGACCTAAAAATTCACCAATGTCCTCCGGGGCGATATCTGAACCTGATCCGTCCTCCTTGACATGAGGTCTTTTGATGTTGGATGATGCTCTACCTTCAACGGAATGCACTGAACTGACTCCCAGCCCAACTCCCTCCAATCGAAGATGCCTCCTCGACAAAATGGCATCGGCCATAAATACAGGAATCAGGGCTGCCCAAGATGCCTCGCTTCCGTTAGCCTTAATAGCCACACCCTTTCCCAGCTCCAACCTTCTCTTATTTCTCTCTAACACCTTGTCACCGTTAGAAGATTCATCAATGGGATGTGAGACCCGTGGCAACGTCGCTTCTTCTCTCGTGGCCACGGTTCGAGACAAGTCTCCCTGTTGAGGAAGATCAAAATGACCTTCCCGAATAGACTCGCACAAAATGAATCGCGTGTCCGCGGTAGTAATGGCTTGTCTAAAAGCAGGGACTAGCGCCCTCCACCTGAAAGCTCCCCGACCTGTCATCACAAAGGGTCATACAGTTAGGCGGGCTTGCACGACCTATGAGGTAGTAGGGAAGAAATTTACTTGAGGAAACCCTAGGGCCATAACGTTGTACGAAGGCAAATCAAGTCTGAGTTTTCTCCGCATGGGGCAGCATACTGGAGACCCAGTTCCTGAGACCCGCAATAGGATGGGGTGGGCGACCCATAGCTGCAGAGCAACAAGTGACCAAAAGTTACAATAATTACAGAAGACGGGGGGACACAATTAACGACGATACTTACGAGTTTTGTTCCATTGCTCCGAAAACCTGGCGGGGTTAGAAACAACATGCTCAGTATTGATAAAAAGATACTTGTGCCAAAATTTATGGCTCGCCCGGTCATCCATCCCGACCACTAGTCCCTTTGTACCACAAAGTCTTAAGTGCACCATAGTACCTCTGAGGAAACCAGGCGTGAATAAGAGCAAGAGATGATGGACGGAGACATCACGCTCTGCCAACTCTGCATACTTAGTCAATAGTATAAGTATATTGAGTGTGTACGGTGAAAGCAAAGCTGGGAAAACCTGGAAAAATCTGCAAAACTCTTTCGCCGAGGGGAAGAGAGGAGGGGTGAGCCGATCACTAAGGGATATTCATAGAAAGCACAGTACACAGGCATGTGGACGTTAACGTAATCTTCTCCTGCCAGAATCATCTCTACGTGGGCAGGAATACCATACTTTACACGGAGGGCATCAAGGTAAGTCTGCATCGTCTCATAAGGCACAGGGTTCGGAGTAGTGGGTGGATTGTTAAGGAAGTCATTCCGGGACAAGGGGTGTCTCGGTAGTAGCACCTCCACTGTGAGTGGGTTGTAGCCTTCTTCTATCTTCACTTCTCCTCTACCGGAAAGAGGTGTTGTAGTTGGCAGAGAGACTTTAAAAACCTCTTCATTAGTACGACGAGATCTTGGCATGGTTTCGTTTAAAATGAGTAGTTACACTAAGGGAATGAGAGAGAAGAAGCTTCCGATCAGGAACGGAAATTGAAACAAGAATGTGCAAGAGTAAGTGAAGGAGACTAAAGAGCTATCAAGAAAGTGGCTAAAGTTTTTCAAAAAATCAAACTTCACATATTTATAGGATTGGGTGGCGCCTGAATCAAAGCGACATATTTTAAATCAGCACAAGAATCAAAGCACCAAAAACCATCAGTCTTTACCTCAAATATTCGCATAATGATGACGCACGTCAAAGCTGACATCACTCCCGGGTGGCATGTACTCTTTGGTACCCCGCCAAGCAAGATAACCATCTCTCGTTAGCCACGTCGCAACATTCTAGCGGGTTAAATTCCTCCAAAGTAAGGTATATAGTCCGCTCATCGAGGACGCACCCCGGTCGCGACCTCGACGAGCAGAGGGACTAACTGTATGGGTCCGAATTTGATCGACCACGACCCGTGCCAACACAATAAACGAACGAGCACCCACGAGCCTACGCCTAGAGGAATATGACCACGGTAAAAGGAAAGATATCACGACATCGACGGCAGAATCAGTACATTAGGAGATAGGGAATATTCCTTGGATATTTCTTGAGTCGTCGTTCCTGCGATTGGGGAAAATTACTCAGTATATAAGCGGGGTGAAAGCCTTGTAAATAGGGGGGGGCACATTTTGTAAAAGATATTAACCTTGAAAAGAAAGCATTTATATTCTCTTCTCTCTATTATCATTATATTACTATTGTTATTATCCTAGAATTTATTATGTTCGGCTACGATTTATCCCTTCATCTTGGATTGATTAGTTCAAAAAGTTTTATATCTTTTGAGTCAAACAATTGATATGTTATTATTGTTGTTGGTACCATAAGATCAATCTAACAAAGAAAGTAAAGGAACAAGATAAAGTTAGATTATCAGCAAACACTTCTAATACCATTTTTCTTGAAGGATTTTTATGGACAGAATATGGGTTTTTTATGTTTTATTCAAAAGGCAAGAATATTAATGAATGATTTTATTGTTCAGGTGACAAATTTCAAGTGTGGAAGATACTCCATTGGGATAAGTTGCAGCCTATTTCTAGCAGATCCTTATGGCATGACTAGTTTCTTGAATATATGGTCCAATATTCACAACAACATTATATCAGAAGTAGACATGCCCAAAATCAGTGGCAGCTCAACCCTAAAGCTACTAAAGCAGTGGCTTTAGGCCCCTATAAAGTTAAGGTTCCAAATTTACTCAAATTATATATAGTATAAATAATATCCACAAGAATCTTGCTGAAAAATGTGTGGAAGAGGCAGAAGACAAACTTGGTAAGAAGTTGGCTTCAAAATTCTATTTATTTATTAGAGAAACATCCGAGGATGTTAAGGTGGAAACATTTTCTAGAGACGGGATTTCTCCATTTCAGCTAACTTGGATGATTTGGAAGGTGAAAGCATAAGGTTTAATGACGAAAATAAGGTTGTCCACTTTTCATGTTGGATAAGTAATTCAGGAAATGAAGATCTTGTGTTGATTACTCCATTTCTTTGATATTGTCCCCAAATTAAAAAAAGAATTTGATTAGGTTTTATTCAAAAGGAATTCTTAGGAGTTCTAAGTTTCTTGTATTGCAAAGTTGTGTAAGATTGTCAAGTTTAATGTTTAATGAATAATAATATTTAGTATTTCTAGTACATGGGTGCACTACTAAAAACATAAAGAAAAAAAGTATTAAGTGACAATCGATCCCTATTCCTCTTGATAAATTAACTCAATCTTCAACCAAGTGCACCATTCAACCTTCTTGGAGTATCAGTGCCAATAATTGATATTATACCAATTTTGAATGGTGAAAGTAGTGCACAAGTTCATAACCCTCATTAGAGGTAGAAACTTGTGGTAATAATTGTGAATGAGCAATGAGTTTAAGTTTTATGCAACATAGTAAGAAATAATTACATTGTCGTATGATTTGTATACAAAAAATAATTGATAATCTTAAAAATAAATGGACCCAATCTTCTGTAAAAGGTCAAAATATTCAGCTACTAATAAAGAAATAGCAACGATATTGATCGCAATTTTAGGAATATCTTGTTTAGCCACAGAATTTTATTATGGACCAACCTGCAATTAACTCCATGCCTTTTCTAATTAATAATAATAAGGGATCAATATCTAAAAGTAAACATAACCTAAAAGTAATACATCGTGATAAACTATGTAGACTAATAAGGGAGTATTAATTACATGACTAAATGCTAAATAAAAAATAGGTTATGCATTTTTATCTAAATTATTGCAAAACAAAAAATAAATATTCAATATATTCCTGTTCGTAGTATTGAACTGAATGTCTTTTGTCAGTATTAGTATTGACTTGATTTTGGTTTGTGCTTTTGTTAGCATTATTTAATTCACTAATGTTAATGGCTATAAAACTTATTGGAACATTCAAAAGCTCTAAGTCCAACCTTGAAATAATACCTTAAAAGATAAAATTATGAAATTTTTTAAGAAATATTTATAAATTACAGCACAATAAGTATATTTTTACATTAAATATATCTCAAATTTCTATATATGTAATGTCGGGTTGATTTGGTTTCGGTTTGACTTTCTTTAGTTAAAACCAAACCAAACCAACTATGGTCGGTTTTTTTTTTCCAACACCAAACCAAATCAAACCAAACCATGATCGGGTTTTTTTTCTCGGTTTGACTCGGATTATCGGGTTGGTGAGGTTTGTCGATTTCGTTTGTACACCCCTAGTCTTCAGCATTCCAGAATGAGAGATGGACTCGGTAGATGGAGTAGTGAAATTTACATTTACGTACAAAACTGCGAAAAAATACTATTACCTTCGGTTCACAATAAATGACCAATTTACCTGTTTATTTTGGTTCAAAATAAGTGTACATTAATATAATCAAGAAAAAATTCAATTTGTTTCTCCAAAATTATCTTTTTGGACCGGAGGAGAGTATATACGTAGACAATGTCGTTCTCAATTTTTTGTTAATAGGTTCATCATTTCATACTATTTTGAGCTAATTACTGCTGCAAATTAAATATTTAATTAGTATATATTAAGTCGTGGTTGGTTGAAAAGTGACAAATTAATTGCATCTTCTCTAATGTGTCTCCGCCACTTAAACAAGATGAGCACATGATTTGAGATTATTTTTCTTGAATAAATAACCTGTAGTATCATCTTTGCGATAAAACTGTTGTATATACTTTTTTTCTTGTGTAGTTTCACCAGAAATAAATAAAGTGAGCAACACGTATAGCTTGGATTGTTGTCGTCAATAGCGTTTGGCCATAGATCCCAAATTTATTTTGAAAAATCTGATTTGGGTGAAATTTCGTTTGAAGATGAAAATGTGTTTGGACATACGTTTTCAAAACATATTTTCCAACTTTATTTTGAAAAAACATGTATATAATTCCCAAGTTTTGGGATTTTGGCCCAAATTCAGCTCAATAACTGATTTTGGAATTTGAAATTTTTGATTTGGGATTTGGCCAAAATATGAGCAAAATTTATGACCAAACATAAGTTTTGAAAATAAATCTCAAATTTATTTTGAGAAAACTTATGGCCAAACGGGGCATAAATTAGAAGAGCAATAAATAACCACATTTTGACTTAGCTATCTGGCGTGTAGATGGAAAATTAATTAGGTCCAGCTATCCCCGTAATTGATTCTGTTCTAACAACTGCGAAACACCCAAGCTTTTAAGTAAATAATAATACGCCTATAAGTTAGGTTGGACAATCGCTTTACGAAAGTGATTAATTACAATGTCTTAATTTGAGATAAAGCTGTTGTGTTGAGATTTTCACTGTCAACATCAAGAGCGAAATATTCAACTTTTAGATATAATGAGTGAGAAAAAGATTGTCTTGGCTACTGTAATTAGGAACAGAGTACATGCCAGCGTTCAGCAGAACTCAGAAATTTTTGTCCACAGTTCGTACTATTATTAATTTTTTTTATTTAATATGTATAAATAATTCATCTAAAATCCAAAGACTTATATATTTTTAAAATTCAGAACCCATAAACTTAAAATGCTAACTTGCCGTGGACTATAACGTATAGTTGTGAGATTGAAATTCATTTGGACTCTGTTTGTTCAAAAGATATCGTGTGTTTTATGAGTGCAAAACAATACAAATAAGTTACGGGAAAATCATAGCAAATCGTAATAATCCATTGGACAAAGCGAAGAACATGAAAATAAGTGCTCAAAATTAAAAGGAGAAACATTAAAAGCCTTTATTGATAATATGGACTTGGTTTGCCTCTCCATGGAGAGGTTCAGAGCCTTACAATGATGTTCCTTTTTCCATTATATGGGTACTATTGTGTGTTTTCTCTCTCTCGGGAATAGTGGCGAAGAAGGCCCCCCATTTTTAGGGCTTCCACTCTTAGTATTTATAGATGTGAATTTCGTGAGTTGGCAATAAATGGAAGTGGTCACGCTGGGGTTCCGTCCCCATGGGGGAATGAATGCGCCGTGCCCTTGCAGATTAAATCGGACAAGGGTCGAATCCTGTTATGAATAAGTGGACATACCACTTATTAATTATGGACTAGCTTAAGACGAGATTAGCTCCGTTAATTACCGTGAGATCGGATTCTGACCCATACAGACCACGCTATACATAGATCTACATTAATTATACACAGCTCTATATATATACACACACTCACTTTTTGAATAGCATTTAATAAAATAAATTTGACCCAACATGTCGACTTATCACCTCTAGCCTTACCTATATAATGCATTGTAATGTCACTCAACTATTGTGTGGTTAATTCTCTTCAAAATGGAAAGTTGCAATAGAAATGGAGATGCACATTTTGGCTCCAACATACAAATTGAAGCAATCCAAACAGTGATGCCAATGAAGCCAACTAATCCAAGGTTATCGCGACGAGTCGTCATTGGTGAAAATCTTGGCTCAGGCAATCTCCAGAGTCGTTTTCACATAGTTCTTTGCTATAACAAAGCCTCAGAAGAGGATTCAGGGTGGCTATTAGCTGGTTGGATTAAGGAGTCATTAGGAAAGGCACTTGTTGAAAAGCCATTATTTGCTGGGAGACTTAAAAGAAAAGGAGAAAATGATGATAATGGAGAGTTTGAAATTGTGTCAAATGATTCTGGTGTTAGACTTGTTGAGGCTAATATGCCTATGGACTTGGCTGATTTTATTGATATTCTTAAGGAAAGGAAAAATGAAGAAGCTGA
>MU741122.1:36072-61551 GCA_026770625.1 Nicotiana glauca | reverse complement strand
AATACGGAAAAAGGATTCAAACAAACTAATACAGAAGAATCGAATGTGATTGAAAAAGTGTGTGGCAGTGAGAGTGACGAGAAAAAAAAAAAGAAAAGCATCAACTGCTATAAATGAAAAGGAGAAAAATAAATTCAATACCAGTCTATGAATTACATCATCAATAGAGAAAATTGCTGAACAATCACGCTCTTCAATGAATATGGGGACAAAAGACTCTTCACTTAGTTTAAGTATGTAATGGATGTTGTTCGCAATTTACCCGGTATGATTGTTGGTAGCAATTTATGGTGGAAAACAAGTGTGTTACTAGTCAAACAACCAATGAGAGAAATGTTTTTAGCACAAGAAGATCCAGAGTTACAATTGCAGTGGTTGGAAAAGATGGATGAACTTCAAAAAGAATAAATTTAATTATATCACCTATTATTATCTGCATTTTATTTTTTCTAGTTATTGTAACTCTATATTTGCTTTAAGATATTGTTCTAGTTATGCTTTATGGTTATTGGAATCTATATTTGACTTTTATTCAAGTTACTAATATTTATTTTGAAATATTAGAATTTTATGTCGTTGTACTTAGGTAATTTTTAATTTTTATTTTTATTTTTTATTATAAGTATATAGATTGTTATTCAAGTAATTTTATTTTATTTTTTTTTCTTACAGATATGTCATTCACCGTAAATAATGATGAGCATGTTGACGAAGTTCTTATAAATGAAGTAGATGACGATGATGTACTTGATTTGATAATTTCCAATGTAGCTCTGGCATCTCAATATTATTTAAAATTTTGTCTAAAAATTCCATGCAAAACTTCTCCTCATACAGGATTTTATTTCATCAAGGAGATACTTGAAGGGCATGATAAGAGATGTTATGAGATATTTAGGATGGAAAAACATATATTTCTTGACTTATGCAAAACACTAAATGAACAATATGATTTGAAAGCAACAAGAAAAAATGACCATAGAAGAGATGGTTGCTATGTTTTTACTGGTGGTAGGACATGGAGTAGGGAATCGAATGATTCAAGAACGATTCCAACACTCTGGAGAGACTGTTAACAGACATTTTCATCATGTTTTAATAGCATGTTTGAAATTGGCTATGGATATTATTAAGCCAAAAGATCCAACCTTTTCTGATATTAATCCTAAAATAAGAGAAGATGATATGTATTGGCCTTATTTTAAAAAATTGCATTGGAGCTATAGATGGCACACACGTGCCTTGTATTGTTCGCTCTAAGGAACAAATCAAATACATTGGTAGAAAAGGCTTTACTTCACAAAACATAATGGCTGTATGTGATTGGGACATGTGCTTCACATTTGTATGGCCTGGGTGGGAAGGTACTGCACATGATGCTAGAATATTTGATCAGGCACTTAGAAGGCAAAACCTCAACTCTCCTCATCCTCCATCAGGTAATCAACACTAATACTATGCCTTGTGTTTGTTTAATATGTAGATTTTATTTTTATTCACCTTAATTAACTATTTTTTACTTGGTGTAGGCAAATATTATTTAGTTGATTCAGGCTATCCAACAACGATGGGTTATTTAGGACCGTATAAGGGTGAGCGATATCATCTCCCGAATTTCATGTGCAACTCTAGTTTTATAAATCCAAATGAAACATTCAATTTTTTTCACTCCAGTCTTCGATGTACAATTGAAAGAACATTTGGAGTCTGGAAAAATAGGTTTTCTATTTTACGCTCAATGCCATCTTTCAAGTTTGACACTCAGATTCATCTTGTTACAACTACCATGGCTATACATAATTTCATCCGACGACGATCTTCTACTGATAAGGAATTCAACTATTATGCTAATGAAGACATTACTGCAGAGATTGAGGAAGGAGATGGGGCTTCTGGTATTACTTTAGAAATGCAAGACAAGTCTTCGACTATTATGGAGGCGTTGCGTGATAGAATTAGAGATGAAATTGTTGAGAAATATTATCATGTGTGAGTCACTTTGCTTATTATTTCATGGTGTAAATAACAAGTAATTATACTAGATAATATTATTGCTTTGGTATTACTATATATATTACAAAGATTTAAATATTTACTATGTATGTATACTTTATGTTTATATCTTAATTAAATTAAATAAAAACTAATAACAGTCTCTTATAATAATATTAAAATTTATTTTTCTTTTTAAATAATTATAAAAGTTTGGCACTATCCTTTTTGGTAATTTGACACTCAAAAGTACTTTTTATAAAGATTGGTCAAACACAATTTATTTATCAAATATTGTAAAAAGTACTTCTTAAATGAATTGGCCAAACACAAATTATTTTCTTTCAAAAGTACTTTTGAAAAAAATACTTTTAAAAAAAAAATACTTTTTAAAATAAACAGATTTTGGCAGCTTGGCTAAACGGGCTCTTAGACTAGAAGAGCCCATGATTTGAGATTATTTTTCTTGAATAAATAACCTATGTCATCTTTTGCGATGAAACTGTTCTATATTCTTTTTTCTTGTGTAGTTTCACCAGAAATAAATAAAGTACGCAATACGTAATGCTTGGTTTTTTGTCGTCAATCATTAAATTAGAGGAGCAATAAATAACCACATTTTGACTTAGTTATCTGGCGTGTAGATGGAAAATTAATTAGGTCCAGCTATCCCTTAATTGTTTCTGTTCTTACAACTAATGTATGGTGTCGAATTTGACCAATCGTACCTTCCGGTCGATACGACCAACAACTGATTGATTCATGAGTTGATGTGAGGACGATCTAAGGGTAAGAGGGAAAACGACCTCGACCTGTCGACGGCCCCGTTATAGAGCAGACTTTATAATGGTCGTTCCAAGAACTAAATCTGGATCCTCCAATTATATAAAGGGGGATCCGAATCTTGTAATAGACAGATAACTGGTAATAGAAAAATTGATTCTCTCTCTCTCTCTCTCTCTCTCTCTCTCTCTCTCTCTCTCATTCACAAACTGTTGTTATTATTCCGATTATTGAAACAATCCTTGGGATTATTATCCCCGACTACGATTTACCCCTTCATCTCTTTGATTGATTTGCTTAAAAAGGATTTAACAACTTTTGAGTCAAATAATTTGGTGCCGTATGTGGGGATTTCTGTAGTCAAAATCGTAGTTCTCACCTGGGATATCAAAAGCAACGATCTCTGTCCTTCGCACTCCATAGAAAGCAGCGATGGCAGAGAAATAAGCAAGGTTGAAACCGATAGCGAATGCCTCAAACAACCTCTTAGACTCTCTCAACGAAGCTGGCAGAGAAGATACCGAGAATATAATACCAAGAGGTACATCGGAGGGGGAGATCTCACCCTCTATACTCGAGGATCTAACGATATTGTGCGAAAGAGGAACTTCAACATCCACGGTGAGAGAAACACCACCAGCAGTCAAAAAGCTGTTAGAGCAATGGTTGACAAGCGCTCTAAACACCATGCTCGAAAAACCCTCTCTAAGAAATATCGGAGATTCGCTGACGTTGGAAGTCGCTACCGTCACCGGCGAGCCAAGCACTGTACAAACGATCAACAATCGCACTACAACCGATGCAAGTGATGGTACACTCGCAACCATCCTAAAGAAAGTGGAAGAAATGGAAAACGAGAACAAGGTGCTTCGTCACCAAATGAAAGAATACTAGGAAAGGGTAGACAAAATACCGGCGCCCCTAAGCTGTTGCCAAAACGCGATGTGAGAAGGTTTGTCAAGCAGCCGTACAGTGAAGAAGCTGCTCCCCACCCCATCCTGAAAACCTTTAAAATGCCACCATACTTGAGAATATACGACGGGACCACAGATCTAGAAGATCACCTGATCCATTAAGTCACTGCGGTAAAAGGAAATGACTTGTCGAAAGAACAAGTGCCATCCGTGCTGTTGAAAAAGTTTGGTAAGACTTTGACAGGAGGAGCACTAACCTAGTATTCTCAGCTACCAGCACGGTCGATCTCAACGTTCGAGGAAATGGCGAATAAATTCTCTACCGCTCATGCAGGAGTAAAGAAGGCTGAAGCTAGGGTCAACGACAACTTCGCCATCAGACAAACGGTCGGTGAGGTGCTTCGAAACTTCCTAGCTATGTTTAACAGGGTAAGAATGGGATTGCCAAATGTGTCGGAAGGAATGGCAGTCACAGCCTTCCAAAACAGATTAAGCAGAAGCGAGTTGAAGGCGACCAAGAAGTTACTCAACAGACTCATGAAGTACCCTCCCACCACATGGGAGAAGATCCATAATGCCTATTGCGCCGAAGTAAGAGTAGATGAAGACGATCTCAATGGTCCAACCCAGCGACTGACGTCAGTACAATCCAGGTAAGGAGGGATCGACGTAACGATGGACGAAGGGATCAGCTCCTACGCTTCAACAGACAAAGGCATCATCTCTATGCTAATCAGCCTCCCCCGAGGCATGCAGATGACGTGCCGCGACATATAGCGCCCCTTCGAAATGAAAAATGTATGTCTCCGTTATTATCTGCTCATAACTTTTGTGTTTCCACTTCAGAAATAGTGTACGCACTAGAGAAGCTGGGCACGAAGGTACAATGGCCACAAAAGATGAAATCAGACCCAAATGCAAGAAGGTCAAATGTCCTCTGCGAATTCCATCAGGAAAGAGGACACAAGACCGAGGATTGCATAGGTTTATAACTAGAGGTGGTTAGAATGCTAATCCAGGGATACCTGAAAGAACTGCTCAACGACAAAGGGAAGGCCAACTTTTCTAGAGGACGCCACCCATCTCAAGGACCACCAAGGCCACCGTCACCGGCATGTACCATACAAATGATTATCGGCGGTGGCGACGACTTAGTGATCAACCATGTAAAGTTCGCCACCACGCATAAGCTGAAGTGAAAAATCACTCACGAATGGTATGATGGTTTCGAAGACAGTATCATCTTCGGAAAGTCAGATACCGACGATTTGTCTTTCCCTTATTACGATGCTTTAGTCATAACATTACGCATCGCTGATACAGATGTGAAAAGAATTACGGTAGACAATGGAAACGGCGCGTGTATTATCCACCCAAGAGTCCTCATGCGAATGAATCTCAAGGATAGGATAATACCACGTTGCATCACACTAATGTGTTTTAACAATGCAGTAGAGCGGACATCTGGAGAATAGCACTACCAGTCCTGGCAGGGGGAGTCACACTGGAAATTACGTTCCACATCATGGACTAGGAAACCGCTTATAATTCCATCATAGGACGCCCATGGATACATGCCATGCGAGCCGTCCCCTCAAGTTTCTATCAGGTAATCAAGTTTCCCACCCTGTGGGGAATTTTTGGCATTTGAGGCGAGCTACGTACCACCCAAGAATGCTATCGGATTGCCCAAGGTTGCACGTATACTAAGCAGTTAAAAGAGGCAAGCGCAGAAGCATAACAATCAGCCATGTCGGGAGCTAAAACTGACCCACCAGTAGAAGTCATCATAGAGTCCGACGTTGTAGAAGCTAGCAAAGCAACTATTGAAGATCTTGACATGGTACACTTGGACGACGCCAACGATACAAAAAGGCTTATATTGGGAACAATCTCTCCGAGCCAGGTAAGTATCGTGAATTTTTTACTAACAATGCCGATCTATTTGCCTTTTCACACTCAGATTTTTCGGGGATTCCAAAAGACATCGCCACTCATAGGCTGAATATTGATCCTCTCTATCCGCCCATGCGGCAAATGAGGAGGAAATTCACTGTCGCAATTAATGAGGCAGTCCATAAAGAAGTGGACAAATTACTGGCCAACAGCTCCATCAGAGAATCGAAATACCCCCAATGGGTCGCTAATGTGGTCATGGTAAAAAAAATGGCAAGTGGAGAATGTGCGTGGACTTCACCGATTTGAACAAGGCATGTACGAAAGATTCCTTTCCATTGCCGCATATCGACCAACTGATTGACGCAACAGTGGTACATGAATTGCAGATTCCTGGACGCCTACTCCGGCTACAACCAAATCATAATGGTCGAGGAGGATCAAGAGAAAACAACTTTCATTACCCACCAAGGGACTTACTTCTACAAGGTGATGCCATTCGGACTCAAGAATACGGGGGCCACATACCAGAGGTTAGTTACCAAGATGTTCAAGGAACAGCTCGGCTAGACAATGGAGGAACAACTCGGCAAGACAATGCGCCTTCGGCATGGCCTCAGGAAAATATTTTGGTTTCTTTGTGTCACAACGAGGCATCGAGGTCAACCTGGACCAGATCAAGGCCATATACACGATACCTTAGGTAATGAACAGCAAGAAACATGTACAAAAGCTGACGGGGAGAATAGCCACCCTATCAAGGTTCATTTCATGATCTTCGGATAGGTGCCACAAGTTCTTCAATGTACTGAAAAAGGATCATGGACTACAATGGAACGAAGAGTGCATCGACACAATGGGGAAACTGAAAGCATACCTGTCCTTGCCATCATTACTCATCAAGGCAGACCCAGGCGAGAGTCTGCTCGTATACCTAGCGGTATCCGATGTCGCCGTCAGCACAGGCTTGGTTCGCGAAAATAAAGGTATGCAATCCCCCAATTTACTATATCAGCAAAACCTTAATCGATACTGAAACAAGGTATCCACACCTTGAAAAACTGGCTTTGGCACTAGTCGTAACTTTACGAAAGCTTAGACTGTACTTTCAGTGTCACCCCATAAAAGTAATAACAACATTTTCCCTAAGGGGCATCCTGCATGAACCGAGCTCTCAGAAAGACTCTCCAGATGGGCCATAGAGCTCAGCGAGCACGACATAACATATTACCCGCGAACTGCCATTAAGTCGCAGGTACTCGCCGACTTTGTCACCGATTTCAGAGAGAAAATTATACCAGAAGCGGAATAAGAGGACCTTCGCACCTCCACTCTCACCGACATTTGGACCCTCTATACTGACGGAGCCTCAAATGCCTCGGGATCGGGAGTGGGACTCGTACTCGAAGTCCCTACAGGCGAAGTAATTCGCTAGTCCATACAATGTCCCGAGATGACTAACAACGAGGCCAAGTAAGAGGTTGTGGTTGTAGGTATGAAGTTAGCACTCAAGTATGGAGCCCGACGACTCATCCTCCACTGCGACTCTCAACTTGTCATAAATCAAGTCACCGGGACTTTCCAAATTAAAGAACAAAGACTACAAAGGTACGAATCAGAGATCTACAAAATAATGCTAGAATTCGACGAATTCCGACTCGAGCAGATACCTAGGGCACAAAACATTGAAGCGGATGGCCTAGCCAAGCAAGCCGCAGCCACCAGGAACATCAACAAAGGAAACATGGTCATTCTCCTCCATTCAGCCATAGATCACGTCGAGGTATTTTCCTTGAACTTAACGTGGGACTAGCACAACCACTTTGTATCCTTTCTACAGGACGGAACACTCCCGCAAGACAAAAAAAGAAGCCAAGAAACTCCGAGTGCAAGCTGCCCGATACAGTCTGGTAAATCATGACCGCTACAAAAGAACGTTCGGTGGCCCCCTCACTAAATGCCTCGGACCCCACCAAACAAGACAAGTATTGGAGGAGGTGCATGAGGGCCACTGCGACGCCCATACTAGGAACCACGCCCTCCTCCAATGCCTCATCCATGCAGGCTATTACTAGCCTACTATGAAAAAAGAAGCAGCAGACTACGTCCAGATATGCGAGAAGTGCCAAAAATACGCCATCATGATACATCAAGCGGGAGAACTCCTCCATTCAGTCACTTCACCATAGACTTCATAAAATGGGGGATGGACATAATCGGCCCCTTGCCATCTAGGCGAGGAAAGGTACATTTTGTTTTAGTTTTAACTGACTATTTCTGCAAATGGGTGGAGGCTGGTGCATACGCCCAAATACGCGAACATGAAGTCATTGCTTTTATATGGAAAAATGTCATATATCGGTTTGGCATCCCCAAAGAAATCAGCTGCGACAATGGACCTCAGTTCATCGGAAAGAAAACAATCGAGTTCTTCAAAAAATGGCACATCAAGCGGATACTCTCCACTCCATACTACCTAGCCGCCAACGGTCAAGCCGAGTCCTCGAACAAAGTAATATTGAACATATTGAAAAAAAAAGCTAGAGGAAGCTAAAGGGCTATGGCCCGAATTACTGCCTAAAGTACTATGGGCATACCGAACAACGCCAAAGTCCAGCACGAGAGAAATGCCATATTCACTGGTCTATGGGACCGATGCAGTCATACCCATTGAAATCGGGGAGCCATACCTGAGATACTCCCATGATAGCGGAGCAGGTAACGATGAAGATAGGTTGCAAGACTTAGACGAAGTTGAAGAGCGAAGATACATGACCCATATAAGAATGATAGCCCAAAAACAACAGGTAGAGAGATACTACAATAGAAAATCCAAAGTGAGATCACTCAAAGTTGGCGATTACGTTCACAAGGCTAAGACAGTGGCATCAAAAGACCCAAACGAGGGAAAGTTGGGAACCAACTGGGACGGACCGTGTAAAATCATAGCAGCCGCGAACAAGGGAGCGTTTCAACTGGAAACAATGGAAGGAAAACCACTCCAAATCAATTGGAACATCTCTTACCTCAAGTACTTCCACTTCTAAGAAACGTCTCCTAAGTCGTACTCTTTTTCCCTCACCTGAGTTTTGTCCCAATTGGGTTTTCTCGGGGAGGTTTTTAACGAGGCGGCGAAGGGGATGCCCCATGGATTAGGAGCGCAATTCATCACCTGGGTCCAGCAACACGGTCTCTAGACCGAAGTAATGAAAGGACTACCCCAATCAATCTCCATTACACATGCAGAAGTCGATCTCCATTACGTATGCGGAAGTCGATCTCCATCACTTATGCAGAGGTCGATCTCCATCACATATGCGGAAGTCTATCTCCATTACTTATGCAGAGGTCGATATCCATTGTATGAATAGAAGTCATCTCCATCGTATAAAAAAATCGCCATTATATGAATCGAAGTCATCTCCATCATATAAACAAAAATCTCCATTATGTGAATAGAAGTCATCTCCATTGTATAAACAAAATCTCCATTATGTGAACAACAGTGTCAATATCCATTGTGTAAACAGAAATCTCCACGACATAAATGAAAGTCGAATCACTGTCGAAGCAATATCGTAATGGCTAAGGCTATCAACATTGGTTCGACCTCATTCAAACCACGACAGATGTTATCACGACGACAGTCGAAGCAACATCCTAACGGCTAAGTCCATCGACATTGGTTCGACCTCATTCGAACCGCGATGGATACTACTTCGCCGAAAGTTGAAGCAACATCCTAATGGCTAAGGCCATCGACATAGGTTGAACCTCATTCGAACCACGACAGATACTACTTCAACGACAGTCAAAGCAACATCCTAATGGCTAAGGCCATCGACATTGGTTCGACCTCATTCGAACCACGACGAATACTACTTCAACGATAGTCGAAGCAATATCCTAATGGCTTTGAACCATGACAAATGTTACCTTGAAGACAATCGAAGCAACATTGTAATGGCTAAGGCCATCAACATTGGTTCAACCTCATTCGAACCACAACCGATATTACCTCGACGACAGTCGAAGCAACATCCTAACGGCTAAGGCCATCGACTTTGGTTAGACCTCATTCGAAACATGATGGATAATACTTCAATGACAATGAAAGCAACATCCTAATGGCTAAGGCTAATAACATTGGTTCGAACTCATTTGAACTACGACAGATACTACTTCGACGATAGTCGAAGCAACATCCTAATAGATAAGGCCATCGGCATTTGTTCGACCTCATTCGAACCACGACAGATGTTACCTTGATGACAGTCGAAGAAATATCCTAACAGCTAAGGCCATCGACATTGGTTCGACCTTATTTGAACCACGATAGATACTACTTCGACAATAGTCAAAGCAACATCCTAATGACTAAGGCCATCGGCATTGGTTCGACCTCATTCGAACCATGACGGATACTACTTTGACGATAGTCGAAGCAATATCCTAATGGCTAAGGCCATTGATATTGGTTCGACCTTATTCAAACCACGACGGATACTACTTCAACGACAGTCGAAGAAACACCCTAATGGATAAGGCCATCGACAATTGGTTCGATCTTGATTAAACCACAGCAAAACCTTCTTAAGGCAATGTTTGCGAAGACTAAGTATAAAACAAAAATAACAACTAGGGAGAAGCAGCAAACAGATGAAGCGGCAAAGGTAAAAATCTATATTACAATAAAATCATTTACATTCGCATACTGAAGCGAAAGTATACAAGCCTAAAACTAATTACCACCCCCTGTGGGATAAATATCCTCGTACCAGGAGTCTGAATCAAGACGATCGACATCCTCAGAGGTAGCATCCTCCTCCTCGGGAGAGTCGAGGTAGTAACCACATTATTCGCGAGCTGCGTGTGCTTCATTCCGCACTACCCGAACCTCCACCTCCATCGCCCGACCCTTTGCGTGTAAAGTCTTGTATACTTCAAGTCGAGCCTCTGCATAGACCCATATCTCATAGGCACTACGATATGAGCCTCGACCAGATGGGGGACGATATGAGGAGGGACGAGAGTGGAGATCCGTTTTCTCAGACCTCGGTGGTATGGCTTGCCTTTGCAACATGGCCAATTTGTCGGCATTAACACTAAGCTCACCTTTCAGTCTATCAATTTCCGCCATACTAACACCGAGCTTGGTGGTTAGGCATGCTATCCTTTGCTGGAAGTCGGTATTCTCCGTAGCCACCCCTCGATACAGCTCGAGTTTGTCATCCTTCGCCCTAAGGAGAGCCTCAGTTCACTGTTACAAGCAATAGCCCTCATTAACTCTTCGTCCGTATCCTCCAGCTCTGCCCCTTTACGTTCTAACTGGGCCTCCATCTCTTTATGCCCCTCGCGGAACACCTAGAACTTAGGGTCCTGTCGATAGAGGTTATCCACTGCTTGGTTCTTAGCACGACATTTTTGATACTTCCTCGGTACCTTCTTGTAGAGGTCCGTCCTCTTCCACTCGCGACGACCCATTTCCACCTCTAGGACGAGGTTCTAAAAAAAGAGGGCAAGAGTAAGCATATTTCCACATTCTACAACGAGCAAAGAAAAACAGTAAGGTAATAAAACCTACCTGTAAAGCCATTCCGGCGACCTTCCGAGACAGCTTTGTATTGTTCATCGTCCTGAGCATCCCACTCTCAGGGGCAGTGCATAACTGAGTAAGCATGCGACCTGCTCACTATTCAGCAACAAGTTGCACACCATAGGGATCGTTATATGACAGTCAGATCCATCCGTCGCCGCCTCCAAATGAGTATGACCACCAAAAAACTCGATCACATCCTCAGGGGCAACGTCAGAACCCGACCCAGTGGCTTCTGAACCAGGCCTACCAACGTTAGTCGAAGAACCCCCCTCAGTGGGGCGTATCGAACTAACCCCTGGGAAAAATATCTCCTCATGTACTGGCCTTCCCTATCAAATAGTGTCGGCCATGAACAATGGCACCGGGGTCATCTGAGGCGTTCCACCATCGTCAGCTTCAGTAGCCACCCCTTTCCCAATCTTCAGTCTTCTACTTTTTCTTTCCGACGACACCTCTTCGTGAAAAGATTCATCGGCAGGCTATGGGGCCGGTGTCAACAAAGTCGAATCCCCTACAACTGCAGCCAAGGACGTAGCCCCCTGATAGGGTGTAATAGAACAACCCCCTCGAACAGACTCGCATAGAATGTCTCGAGCATTCGCGGTGGTAGTAGGTCGCATAGCCACAGGTTTTGTCACCTTCTTCCTAGAAGCGCCTCAACCTATTACCACAAAACCACAGTTAGGCAAGGCCGTCTAACCGACGAAGCAAAATTAGAAATTTACCTGAAGAAACTTGAGGACCGTAGCGCAGTATGAATGCATGCCAATTTCGGGTTTCCTCTGCATGAGGCAGCAGGCCGACGACCCAATTCCTAAGATCGTTAATGGGCTGGAGCGGACGAGCCATGGCTGTAACATAAGAATTAGAACTACGATAACAACATGCAACATAGAACGTAATGAACTATAGTACTTACGTGTCGTGTTCCATCTTTCTGGAAATCCGTTGGGGGTTGGAGACCACATGATCGGTCCTGATAAGAAATATTTGTGCTAGAATTTGCGACTGGGCCGCTCGTCAGTTCTGACCCCCAATCCCTTCGTACCATGAATCCTCAAATGCACCATGGTCTCTCTAAGGAAATCGGCCGTAAATAAGTGTAAGAGGTGATGAACGGAGACATTACATTTGGCCAGTGTTGCATACTTGGTCAGTAGCAGAAGTATTTTAAATGTGTATGGTGTAGGCTGAGCTGGGCAGATGTTAAATAATCTATAAAACTCTTCCGCCAGGGGAAAAAGAGGAAGACTGTAGCCTATCAAGAAGGGGTACTCGTAGAAAGCACAATAACCAGGCCTGTGAACATCGATATGGTCCTCTCCCGCCAGGATCATCTCCACATAGGCTGGAATTTCGTATTTTGTGCGGAGGACATGTAAGTGGTTTTGTCCCTTTTCACAACACACAGGAACCGGGACTGCAGAATCCTTGCTGAAACCACACTGTAGCTTAGAATGCCTCGGTAAAAATGCTTCCACCGTGAGAGGAGAGACATCCTCTTCCACTTCTACATCCTCATCATCGGAGTAGGGCGGTGCATTCGACGGAGCACCCTCAGCAACCCTTTCTTTAGTACGACGAGATTTAGGCATATTTATGTTCGGAAAAGATCACACGAAACGAAATGAAGAAGAAGAAGAATCGCTGATCAAGGACAAAGAGTGCAGGAGCATGAAAATCAAAAGAGGAGGGCTAAACAATTTGAGAATGACCAAAGTTCTTCAACGAAATCAAACCCTTCCTCTATTTATAAGGTTGGGTGGCGCCAGAATTGAGGCGTCAAACTTTAAATCAGCGAGGAAACCAAGCGCCAAAGCATTAGTTTTCTCTGCCTTGAGAAGGCGCGTAATGATGATGCATGCGAACGCTAAAGTCACTTAAAACAATGTTTTACTCCAACGTTCTCACAGGTATGATTACCCTCTCCCAACGGTCATGTCGTAACAAGTCAACAAGTCAAATCTTTCCCTAATGAAAGAACTGGTTCCGCCCATCAAGGACACATCTCGTTACGGTCCCCGACGAGCGGATGGACTAACTGTATGGGGTCGAATTTGACCAATTGTACCTTCCGGTCGATACGACCAACCACTGATTGATTTATGAGTCGATGTGAGGACGACCTAGGGGTAAGAGGGAAAACGACCTCGACTTGTCGACGGCCCCGTTATAGAGCAGACTTTATAATGGTTGTTCCAAGAACGAAATCTGGATCCCCCATTATATAAAGGGGGATCCGAATCTTGTAATAGACAGATAACCGGTAATAGAAAAATTGATTCTCTCTCCAATCTTTATCTCTCTATCTCTCTCTGTCTCTCTCTTATTCATACACTGTTGTTATTTTTCTGATATTGAAACAATCCTTGGGATTATTATCTCCGACTACAATTTACCCATTCATCTCTTTGATTGATTTGCTTAAAAAGGGCTTAACAACTTTTGAGTCAAACAACTACAAGTTGCTAGTTGGACAAAATCTGCGGTGCCAAACACTTAAGTTGTTAACTAAATACTCCCTCCGGTCCAAAATAAGTGATTTTTTTGGATGTTTTCACACAGATTAAGAAATTCACATTTTAATATTAATTTGCAATAGAATTGACCATAATAACCTTTACTATCTCACATAAATATTCCTAACACATATTCGAACACTATTTACTCCAAGGACAATGTAGGAAAAAATAATTAATTCATTCTTGAAATCTTAAAAAATTACTTATTTTGGATCACAAGAAAAATACCAAAAAATCACTTATTTTGGACCGAAGGGAGTAGTAATAATCCTATAAATTAGGTTGGGCAATGGCTTTACAAAAGTGATTAATTTGACGGTTAAAGCAATTGTGTTGAGGTTTTCACTATATATCAACGTCAAGAGCGAAATATTCAACTTTTAGATATTATATAATAAAGTGAATTAGAAAAAGATTACCTTGGCTACTGTAATCAGGGACGGAGCTACAAGCTGCCTATGGGTTAGGCAGAATCTAGTTGATTTATCCCACACTTTGTACTATTGTTAAAAAATTATTTAATATGTATAAATAATTTAGCCAGAATCGAAAAATACTTATGTATTTTTTAACATTCCCATAAACTTATGTATTGTTGTGAGACTGAAAAGCCAGTACCCCTATAACTATATGACAAACTTAGTTGTCGGATCACTTTTTACAAATAGATGAATTATTTTTGTAGTTAAAAGCTTAAACACCTATTCAATTTATTGTAAAAACAACTTGAACATAAGAATTCTAGTACCGGAGTTTTGTTGTATCCGTGTGATTTTGCTGAAACAAGTCAAGGGACTTTAACACAAATAGCCAGCCAAATTTACTTTTTACAAGTCACATTTTGAGTAACATTTATTAAAACTAATTTAACCCAACGTATCCACTTATCACCTCTAGCCTTACCAATATAATGCCTTGTAATGTCACTCAACTATTGCATGCTCAATTGTCTTCAGAATGGAAAGTTGCAATGGAAATGGAGTTGCACATTTTGGCTCCAACTTACAAATTGAAGCAATCCAAACAGTGATGCCAATGGAGCCAACTGATCCAAGGTTATCGTGACGAGTCGCCATTGCTGAAAATCTTGGCTCAGGCAATTTCCAGAGTCGTTTTCACATAGTTCTTTGCTATAACAAAGCCTCATAAGAGTTGAGGAGTCATTAGGAAAGCCATTATTTGATGGTAGACTTAAAATAAAAGGAGAAAATGATGATAATGGAGAGTTTTAAATTGTGTCAAATGATTCTAGTGTTAGACTTGTTGAGGCTAATATGCTTATGGACTTGGCTGACTTTCTTGATATTCTTAAGGAAAGGAAAAATGAAGAAGCTGAGCTTGTCTTTTTGGAGGATGTCAATGAATCAAATCCTCTCACCTCTTTTTTATGTTCAGGTTGGTGTAGACATAAATTAAGCATGTCCTATTACTTTATTTTACTTTAAAAATTGACCTGATTAATTTAAATTCGCGTCACATAAGATTTATTATAGGGGAAGCGCTCTCACGTAAAGTGTGATAACCCGGATTTTTCACCGTCGGGATCGTGATGGAACCTAACCTTTCAGTTGCTAGGCGAGCCAATGATTTAAGATTAACATGCTAACTCTTAAACAATTCAGTAAATAAAAATAATTAAACCATAACAGATTTAAAAGAGTGCAGAATTTTTATAATAACCTAAATAATTATACACGACTACCCAGAATATGGTGTCACAATTCACGAACTTCTAAGAGTCACTACCAATAACTGGCTGAAGGAAAGTACAAATATTTTCGAGTTAAAACAAACAGTAAACTGAAATAACTGGAAAGGGACTCCAGGTTCTGCGAACACCGGCAAATCTACCTTGGATATCCTGTGAAATTGAAGTTAGCAGCTCAACTCGGGTTAACACGGTCCAATATTAAAGTCTACACAGGAAGTGCAGTACAATATTAGTACAACCAACAACATATACCGGTAAGTTTTAAGTCTAACATCGATGAAGAAGTGACGAGGCTAGGACAAGACTCTCCCAAACAAACCTGCATAGTTTATCAATACATATACGCTAATAACAGCAACTAAAGAAAAAAGGCAAGAAGTATTATGAAAGGGGCATGCTCATGGAATTACAAGACAAAGAATTATAACGGAACTGAGAACATGAACAATCAATATACCTCAAACAGATAAAAACTTATAAACACAGTAAAGGAAAGTGCATGGTATCGCCCTTCGTGCTTTTACTCTCAACCTCACCAGATAGAATAATAACGTGCACGGCATCATCCTTCGGGATTTTACACTCAGCCTCACTATAATAAATAATATAAATGTGCACGGCATTACCCTTAGTGCTTTTACACTCAACCTCACCATAATAAAAAATAGAAACGTGCACGGCATCACCCTTCGTGCTTTATCACTCACTCATAAAATATTGCACGGAATCACCTAACGTGCTTTAACACTCTCCCTCACCAAAACAATGAACAATAAAAACATGGAGATAGGAATATCAAGAACAAATCTTACTTCAACAGTTAGTTCCACGGTACCAACCTTAACTTTGAGCTAATACTTAATAAATACCAAATTCAGTAAAACATGATAATAAATTACTCAACACATTGAATAGCTAGTCTAAACATGAACAATGTGATCAAAGAGTACAACATTTACATGAATAAGACTCACTCATATGCTCTGACTCGACAACAACGCATAGGTACTCGTCACCTCACCTATACATTGTACTCAACATCCAAATAGGTAGCAAATAAGCAAATAATGTCACACCTCTTTTTTCCCCCACAACCCTATTACGATGTTAAGTTAGAAGAGTTTTTCCAATTGAAGTGACATTTCAAAAGGGATTATTTATTATTTGGAGTCACCACTTGAAATTGAGTTTTGGTGTTCCAAGTCACCTTTTATTTGAATGCCCTTTTAAAAGGAAGGTTTGATTCTTAATTTATGATCTTCGAAATAGAAGACTGAGTAAGAAATTATATCGATCAAAGGGAAGGTGTAAGGCACCCCTCGAGTCCCGTGCTTCTAGCGCGGTCGCTTTATTGGCTCATGTAAGGCTTAAATCAGGTTTTTTAGCTATTATTGCATTTTATTGATTATGGCTCATTTATTACCGCTTAATTAATTATTATATTTTTATTAATTGTGTTCACTTAGGTGCGGTACGCACACAAGGTATTCTTCTTTGAAGTTGGATGTTAAACCAAGGTACAAGAATATATACATGGTTAAAATATAATTACTTTAAATTTAAAGACATCGAGACGCTGGAATGTGCACATGATCCTTTTATTATTTAAGCTTATCAATCCAAGGTTCGGATATGAACACATGAGCTAATATTCAAAGCATGCGTAAAGATTTTCTAACATTTTTAGAATATTTTAATTATTTTGTCTCTTTCAAATTCGAGACATTTATTTTTTATAATTTATTATTAAGAAAATTGTTTGGCCAAACTTGCGCGAACACATACTTTGATTTATTTTGAGAATGATAATTATGTCACGCAAACGTGTACACAATCACAATAATAGATTCGAACGCGCCTAATACATCCTACGACATTTGTGAATTAATTATTTTCCTACGTTTGTTTGAAATTGTTATAGGGCTTAATGTTACACGACATGGCGCTGGTTCAACTCACTGAGGACATGACCCTTGATAGGAGGGCGTGGAGGTCGAGGATTAAGGTAGAAGGTTAGTAGGTAGTTTATAGTTGTTCACCAATAGTCTTAGTAGCATGCATTGTCATATTCTTAGATTTTTATTATATTATGTGATTGTGTTTGCCTCAGATATTGTATTCCCTGCTGCTATTATTTGGTACTACTTATCCTCCCCCCTTCTTGTTTTCTCTTCCTTCCTTACTTTCCACTTATTCTTCTTATCTTTCCTAAGCCGAGGGTCTATTGGAAATAACCTCTCCACCTGCATTAGGTAGGGGTAAGTTCTGCATACAGACTACCCTTCCCAGACCCCACCTGTTGGGATTAAACTGAGTTTGTTGTTGTTGTATTTTATTAATTACCAACAACTGTTCTGTTATTTTAAAACTAGAAGTCTATTCACTGACTAGGGGCCTAATTTGGGTACAATCCAAATGACTTACATATAAGGCAAGCAAAAGATTAAACAATTATTCCTAATTAAATAAAAATTATCTGTTATGTGGCCATAAGTGTGAATAAACATATATTTAACATGAAGACATGCCTAATTAAAAAAAAATACCAGCAATAATCACAACAATAAGTGAATTGAATTATCCTTGGCTTACTTATTTACACACATCACCTATTTACAGAGAAATACACTTTAAAGCCTTAAACAAAGTATTAATAAAACAAAACCATTAATATACAAGCTACATTAAATTAAAACACCACAATATTTGTCACGATCCAATTCCCAAACCCGATCGTGATGGCACCTCTCGTGAAGACAAGGCCAGCTAGACCATTTCAGAACACCACTTAAAGAAGTTAATCAGTTATATAACATTTTGAGTATGAATTAATGAAATTAATCAAAATAATTACAATCCAATACAGCCCGACCGGGGTGTCACAAGTTATGAGCATCTAGGAGGGTCTTTATTACAATTTTAAAGTCTATAATACATAGAGTAAAATCTGGGAATCAAGAAGAAGAATAATCTCCGTGCCGCGAATGCCGGCGGTCACCTTGCTTAGCTACGATAGCAATACCTTTAATCTGCTACTAACCCGCTATCGGGTGAACAGTACCTGCAACTGCACGCGAGGTGCAGGGAGTAAAGTGAGTACTTCCAACTCAGTGGTAATAAGAGCGAATAATATATGAGCGATAAGAAAGCACGTATGAGCACTCCAAAATGCTATAACAGACAGTACAACCATTTTTGAAAAAAAAAAATAGTAAAAACGTAACACCGAGAGAATCCTTTAGAAAATCTCAAGCTCAGTTAAAAATCTCTTTTGAAAGTATGCCTTTTCAACAGTTGCAAAAAAATAAATTTCAAGAAGTAGGAAATAATAAAAAATCTGCCCCTCGGGCTCAGTATGAACCTCTCAGTACAGTATCAGCGATATCCATGCGATATACTACTGCGGCGTGCAGTCTGATCCATGCATGTATATGCATATGCACACATAACACTCGAGGCCTGAAAGCTTCCTCACATAACACTCGAGGCCTGAAAGCCTCCTCACATCACTCTTCATGCCCTCACATATAGCCCTCTGCCTCAATCAGTCCAAAATAGTCAAAAGCCCCTCGGGCATCAGTAAAACAATAATACTCAGCTCAAACAATAGTTCAAATATCAGTTAAAACTCTAAGTTTGAGAAAAATATAGCTGAGTTCATGAAACAGTGTAAATCACATGGACTGAGTTCAAATAATATTTCAAATAGTGAGAAAAACAGTGATGATAGTTCATAAAGAATTCAAATAATCGGAAATAAGCCCCAAGTATGGCAATGAGCCAAGTCATAATGATAACAACAAATCATTTACAATTTCGCGATAATAACCAACAACCGGGACGGACCAAGTCACAATCCCCAATGGTGCTCTACCCTACGCTCAGGTCCAGCGTGCAAGTCACTACAATACAGCACTAAGATGTGCAAATCCGGGGTTTCAAACCCTCAGGATATCATTCCCAAGTATTACTCACCTCGAACCGGTGAAATCCCTCGCTTGCGATGCCTTTGCCCCTCAAATTGGCCTCCACGTGCGTCGAATCTAACCAAAACCAGAGCGAATACATTACAATAGGCTAATGGAACATAACTAAATTGAAATTACTCGAAAATACCCAAAACACGAAGTTGGCAAAACCCGAGCCCCGGGCCCACTTCTCGAAAAATTTTGAAATTTACATCGTTGGATTCCTCGTCTCGCCACGAGTCTTTACATATAAATTTTATCAAAATCGGAGTTCAATAGCCCCTTAAAATTCCAATTTTTCAATACCAAAAATCAAGCCTTAATTTCTCCAATTTTCACCTAATTTTTAGAAATTTCAATGATAAATCTTCAATAAAATCACATAATTAGCTCATAAAACTTACCTCCAATCGAATCCTAGTTGAAATCCTCTTAATCTCTCGTCAAAAGCTCCCAAATATGCTCAACAATGGTGAAATATGACTTTAGCTCGAGGAGGAAATGTTATAAAACCCTTCTGTCCGCCCAGCATTTTCTTCATCGCATTCGCGACACTGGTCACGCGAACGCGAAGGCCAACAACTTTACAATTTGAAAATACACTACGCGAACGCGACATATGCCCACGCGAACGCGATGCCCAACGGCCTGATTCTACGTGAACGCGTCCTCCACTCACGCGAACGCATATAACAAAAACTCCACTGACTCCAAATCCTCATTCGCGAACGCGGAACACCAAACGCGAACGCGAAGCACCAGGTTCCACAACTACGCGTTCGCGGCATCTCCTTCGCGAACGCGAAGGCAAACTTCCAGGCTCCCAAAATTGCCCTACGCATTCGCGTCCCTTACCATGCTAACGCGATGCACTAAAGTCTGCAACACCAACAACAGAAAATCTGATGTCTTTGCAAGCCAAAAAGGGTCCGTTTGAACATCCGAAATCACCCCGAGGCCCCCGGGACCCCAACAAAAAATACCAACCTACTCCAAAACATCATACGAACTTGTTCCCATCATAAAAACACGACCATTAACACAAAATCATCAAATCACGACGGATTCAAGCCTAAGTTTAACTAAAACTTCCGAATCTCACATTCGATCAAAAACCTGACCAAATAACGTCCGAATGACCTGAAAATTTGCAGACATATCCAAAATCACCTGACAAAGCTACTGAAACTCTCGGAATTCCATTCCGACCCTCGGATCAAAATCTCACCTATCAACCGGAATTCGCCAAAATTCCAAATTCGCCAATTCAAGCCTAATTCTACACCGGACCTTCGAATTCGATTCCGATCGCACTCCTAAGTCACAAATCATCCCCCGAAACTAACCGAACCACCGGAATTCACATCCGAGCCCTCTAACCACATAGTCAACTTCCGGTTGACTTTTCTAAAATAAGCTTTCTTTTAAGAGGCTATGTGCCTTATTTTCGACCAGAACCAATTCAATTACACCCGATCGACTCTAATACTGATATTGAAACATGAAGCAACACAATAAGGGGGAAACGGGGAGGTAACTCACATGATGAGGGGTCGGGTCGTCACATCCTCCCCAACTTAAACCAAACGCTCGTCCTCGAGTGTGCCCAGAGTTGTAGTAGCAACCAAATAGCTGAATGACCTTACCAAGTATATAATCGGGGTGATCCCAAGTCACCCTATCTCACATAGGTCCGATAAAACAATATAGCTTAATTTCACAGTCCATCATAACCATAAACCATATTGCACTTCCCGAAATCATACACCGGATCAGAACCTCACGTCTATACTTAGAATAAACCCGAACCAACTGTAATAATCCCATACTTGCAACCTCGTCTGCAATCACATGATATACCACATAACTCAAACACACGCAGCGATAACTTCCATTCATAACAGCTGCCCACGATAACCAATATTGATAGAAAATCTCTTGTTAGATAAAGTCTCATTTTAATACCTTCATATACTGCCAACGGCAGCTGAACACGCGATATACTGAACCCACCTCTCTGATCAACCATTCATGAATCCATTTCCCTCTTGACTGATACTACAACAGATTTCGGAGCCAAACCTCGATATTACCTTTCTAACAGGCTAAAATCAAATATGCTCGTACTCATTAATGACTCCAACGATCATCTCGACTACAACACACCACTCTGGTGACATGACACCTCAACACCAGCCTAAGCCACAACGTGCACAACACAGGCACCAATAAGAAACGATCTGAACACACTCAAATCATGACAACTGACTCAGACGAAAGAGCTGTAATTCAAATTCCTCGGTACCATCACAACGCAAAACTGAGATCTCGTCTCACATCATAGGAATAGAGTACCTGAAGCCTCCTCGAAAGGTCATAACATCACGTGGCCTTTCCACAACGCGCGATCCCATCCAAACGCTATTACACAGGAAGCACCTCAAGTCACCATGCTCAAAACAGACAGCCACGCACAGATTGATGTCTGGAGCCAAACAATCCATCACACCCACGGTGAAGCAAGTAATATACTCTATTCAATCCTGAAAGGACACAACCGATGCGCTATTCACCGAGCAACACCCAATATGGACTTTCCTCAGAAACCAGGAAGTAATGCATACAAAGTAACATATAGGAAACTATTCTCAACATCACACTGTTGCAGCGTGCAACCCGATCCAGATAACATACCCGTGGCGGCGTATATATATATATATATTTCACAACAGGATATGCACATCGAGCCAAATTGCTCATACAATAAACACATATAGTCTCATACCCGGCCGCAAGAAACGCATCCGAACAAGTCCCTCAATTCCGAACCTGAATCGATGGTAGAAACCTCTGCACTGACATCCGCCACGAAGGCCAAATTAATAAAGCAATACTTTCCAGCCGTCCGCTGGTCTTTAGAATGCAACTACCCTGCTATAACATAATCCTATGCACCTTGCCATGCAACCTGTGGCATTTTCCGTCATAGCCCATAACACATTAGTCCAGACAATCTGACATTGGAACAACCAGTCAGCCATCTAATATCATAACCCAAATTTAACATACCAAGCAAGGAAAGATCCACTCGGACCTCCAATCTCCAATAACCGCTAAACGATGTCGATACACACGATCTAGACCACTGCATAGTCGGATCATGGGAACTTCTAGTCTCCAACACATATAACACACATCAAGTATCCATTCATACCACGAAAGATATTCAGAAATTTTCCTGTGCCATCAACTACTCAATTATCAACAGTCGATCCAACAAGAGAATACCGCAATACCACCAAATATTATCAGTCTACATTACCTTGCCCCCTTTTTCTGAACATAAACCCCAGCCAAATTACTAGCATAGCAATACCATCTCCCTTAATCATCTGAAGATCGATTCTTAAATCACCTGTAGCTGCCTGCGCTGCTCAAGAATTATGACTTCTCATTATATTATGAACTGAACCAAAACCTTGAACACGCAAATCTCAATTCTCCATCTCATAACACATAGACCATACCACACTAGGATAACATGAGGACTCCTATCTCTCTCCTGCGCCGCAGACATCGACGCACTCAACTAGTCAAGAACTTTCATGATCCCATATAGGAGAAAAATTATTACACACTCCATGCTTCCCATACCCATAGGAAATATACTCATCTTCAAACCACGGTAAAACACATCAAGTACTCTTTCTCCCAATTCCATTTCACAAGCTAAACTACCAGGACTGAATCCTCCCACCCAAACCAAGCTAAGCAATATGCCAGCACGCAAGAGTTTTGCTGCACAATTCCTGTAAGGCTCATTACCTCAAACACATACAAGAATTAATCATATCCTTACCATACCAATTCGGTTTATTATCAAGTTATTCTATTTATCCCATTTCCATTCATGTTTCATCATTAATTTGATATTCCCCCTTGTTGTAGCGCCACAATAGCTCAACCCAGGTTACTACAGGAGGCTCGCACATAAAACCACACTGTCTAATACCCATGGCCACTGAATACTCTCTCGACCGTTCCCAGAAATACCACATGCCAGAGTGCCTTACCCCGAAGAACTTCCCGTGAATCTGAAATTTGTTACCATCACTTTCCGAATACTGATACATAGAATCCCGTAATTAACTTAAAACACCATAAGTCTTGATCTTTTCTAATGAAAACACAGTCTCTAGCCACATACAGAAACTTAAGACAGCTGATTGTTACATGCAAAATCTTGAACACAGTAAAACCATTCTCGAGAGTCATTCACTCTTATTCAGCTGTAATTTACCTGTCTTATTGAACAAAAACACTCGTGCCTTACTAGTACCCTGACACCGCAGAACATGATTTCATACAGATACAAACAACCATCTTTCTTCTCTATACACTGATCATTCTTTATCATCAACAGCTCAAAACATCCCAGTATTTTCTCACACCTATGAAGCACCATATAACCTTTATCAAAATTTTCCTCCACACGCGCCATTCTCGGCTCAATTTCTGCGACCAAAACTGATCCGCCAACATACCTTGAGATAGAACCAACATAGCACCTAATAGTGCAATCAGCTAATCAATAGCAATATCCCCAACTTGGCTCGAGGCCATATATCAAGGCACTCTTAACAACTCATAACACTTTTACTTTAATGATGCCACAATGCACAGTGAGACCAAACTCGAATCATTTACAAGTTTTGTGAATACACAGATCATCTAGCACTGACATTCTCTGCAAACCTCGCATTCATTTCCACAACAGCTGAGTCCACTTTCTTAAGCGTTCCAAATTCTCAAATTACAACACATACCCTTCAATTACATATGAGATATTTTAACATACACATAAGGATCATACCGCTCAAAACACTCCGTAGGAGATAACCCACCGCTTCGCCTCAGTTCAATATTTCCACATATCTTTCACCATCATATACGTAATACACAACCATTTAGTCTTTCTGAGTCTATACTCGTACTGCCACATGAAATGTACTTTACTTTCCAACTAAGAGACATGAAAATATTCTTCACGCGCCCATAACTCGGGGCTACACAACAGATCACAATAGAAAACAGACACTTAACAATTCATCTATTATCCGACAGACTTCTTCGCCATTACCAAGTCATATAAAAATGTTACACAGTACACATAAGGATCATACCGCGCAAAACACTCCGTAGGAGATAACCCACCGCTTCGTCTCATTTCAATATTTCCACATATCTTCCACCATCATATACGTAATACACAACCATTTAGTCTTTCTGAGTCTATACTCGTACTGCCACATGAAATGTACTTTACTTTCCAACTAAGAGACATGAAAATATTCTTCACGCGCCCATAACTTGGGGCTACACAACAAATCACAATAGAAAACAGACACTTAACAATTCATCTATTATCCGGCAGACTTCTTCGCCATTACCAAGTCATATAGAAATGTTACACAGTACCAATATACTTATTACGTAGCTATCCAGCCGCCATTCCCACAATTAGGGACAACACTGAACATATAAGTTCATAACACCAGCTCACAAAATCAGCACCTTGGTGCTCAAGTCATAAGCAAAGATCCGACATCAAGTCCTCCAGACTGGCCCAACATCGAACTCACGGGGTCACATCTTGCCCCTCGATCGGGGAATCTATCATGATCCTAATTCACCAATCGTGAACACGTCATGACGGCACCTAGTCACAACGACTAGGTAAGCCTGACAGTGCGGAAGTAACAACCAATACGGAAATATTAAGTCAAAAGTTAAATAACTTCAGGAAGTATACAACTTGCCACTTGGCACATACACTTTGACTCTACAAATTCTGAAATAGAAATCCCAAAACCCAGAATCTCATGGGAGCCACAGGCTAATAGAAAGTAATACACTGCTCTAACTCCGAAATTTCTACACAACCAAAAGAAAAGAAAATCACATACTACAGCTGGAATAAGATAGAGACTCCTAGTCTGCGGACGTGACAGATATACCTCAAAGTCTCTGAATATCACTCCTGTATCATTGATAATGTGTCGGACCGTAAGTACCTGGATCTGCACATGAAAAA
>MU741122.1:4498-29253 GCA_026770625.1 Nicotiana glauca | reverse complement strand
CCGCAAACGCCGGCGATCACCTTGCTTAGCTACGACAGCAATACCTTCAAGCCGCTACTAACTCGCTACCGGGTGAACAGTACCTGCAACTGCACGCGAGGTGCAGGGAGTAAAGTGAGTACTTCCAACTCAGTGGTAATAAGAGCGAATAATATATGAGCGATAAGAAAGCACGTATGAGCACTCCAAAATGCTATAACAGACAGTACAACCATTTTTGAAAAAAAAAAAATAGTAAAAACGTAACACCGAGAGAATCCTTTAGAAAATCTCAAGCTCAGTTAAAAATCTCTTTTGAAAGTATGCCTTTTCAACTGTTGCAAAAAAATAAATTTCAAGAAGTAGGAAATAATCAGAAATCTGCCCCTCGGGCTCAGTATCAACCTCTCAGTACAGTATCAGCCCCGCGGGCTCACTCCCAACTCACAATATACAACATTAGCCTCTCGGGCTCAGCACTCCTTAACATGTAACACCAGGGTATCTGGTCAACAAGGCAAGTAATAACATGTATGCCAATGATATATGAGTTCTAAATGTCATGCCACATAGTACAAACAGGAGTGAATGCATGAATACAATGCAATACATATGACCGCTACAGCGCGTAGCCCGATCCATTTGGGTACCCTGCGCTCACTGGGGGTGTGTACAGACTCCGGAGGGGCTCCTATAGCCCAAGCGCAATAATACTGCGGCGTGCGGTCCGATCCACATAACATATCACTGCGGCATGCAGTCCGATCCATATAATATACTACTGCAGCGTGCAGTCCGATCCATGTGATATACTACTGCGGCGTGCAGTCCGATCCATGCATGTATATGCATATGCACACATAACACTCGAGGCCTGAAAGCCTCCTCTCATAACACTCATGGCATGAAAGCCTCTTCACATCACTCTCCATGCCCTCACATATGGCCCTCGGCCTCAATCAGTCCAAAATAGTCAAAAGCCCCTCGGGCATCAGTAAAACAATAATACTCAGCTCAAACAATAGTTCAAATATCAGTTAAAACTTTAAGTTTGAGAAAAATATAGCTGAGTTCATGAAACAGTGTAAATCACATGGACTGAGTTCAAATAATATTTCAAATAGTGAGGAAAACAGTGATGATAGTTCATAAAGAGTTCAAATAATCGGCAATAAGCCCCAAGTATCGCAATGAGCCCAAGTCATAATGATAACAACAAATCATTTACAATTTCGTGGTAAAAACCAACAACCANGGGTACCCTGCGCTCACTGGGGGTGTGTACAGACTCCGGAGGGGCTCCTATAGCCCAAGCGCAATAATACTGCGGCGTGCGGTCCGATCCACATAACATATCACTGCGGCATGCAGTCCGATCCATATAATATACTACTGCAGCGTGCAGTCCGATCCATGTGATATACTACTGCGGCGTGCAGTCCGATCCATGCATGTATATGCATATGCACACATAACACTCGAGGCCTGAAAGCCTCCTCTCATAACACTCATGGCATGAAAGCCTCTTCACATCACTCTCCATGCCCTCACATATGGCCCTCGGCCTCAATCAGTCCAAAATAGTCAAAAGCCCCTCGGGCATCAGTAAAACAATAATACTCAGCTCAAACAATAGTTCAAATATCAGTTAAAACTTTAAGTTTGAGAAAAATATAGCTGAGTTCATGAAACAGTGTAAATCACATGGACTGAGTTCAAATAATATTTCAAATAGTGAGGAAAACAGTGATGATAGTTCATAAAGAGTTCAAATAATCGGCAATAAGCCCCAAGTATGGCAATGAGCCCAAGTCATAATGATAACAACAAATCATTTGCAAATACACGGTAAAAACCAACAATCGGGACGGACCAAGTCACGATCCCCAACGGTGCTCTACCCCACGCTCAGGTCCAGCGTGCAAGTCACCACAATACAGCACTAAGATGTGCAAATCCGGGGTTTCAAACCCTCAGGATTTCATTCCCAAGTATTACTCACCTCGAACCGGTGAAATCCCTCGCTCGCGACGCCTTTGCCCCTCAAATTAGCCTCTACGCGCGTCGACAGAGCGAATACATTATAATATGCTAATCGAACATAACCCAATTGAAATTACTCGAAAAATACCCAAAACACGAAGTTGGCAAAACCCGAGCCCCGGGCCCACTTCTAGAAAAATTTCGATATTTACATCACTGGATTCCTCATCTCGCCACGAGTCTTTACATATAAATTTTATCAAAATCGGAGTTCAATAGCCCCTTCAAATTCTAATTTTTCAATACCAAAAATCAAGCCCTAATTTCTCCAATTTTCACCCAATTTTCAAAGATTTCAATGATAAATCTTCAATAAAATCACCTAATTAGCTCATAAAACTTACCTCCAATCGAATCCTAGTTGAAATCCTCTTAATCTCTCGTCAAAAGCTCCCAAATATGCTCAACAATGGTAAAATATGACTTTAGCTCGCGGATGAAATATTATAAAACCCTTCTGTCCGCCCAGCATTTTCTTCATCGCGTTCGCGATACTGGTCACGCAAACGCGAAGGCCAACAACTTTACAATTTGAAAATACACTACGCGAACGCGACATATCCCCACGCAAACGCGATGCCCAACGGCCTGATTCTACGCTAACGTGTCCTCCACTCACGCGAACGCGTATAACAAAAACTCCACTAACTCCAAATCCTCATTCGCGAACACGGAACACCAAACGCGAACGCGAAGCACCAGGTTCCACAACTACGCGTTCGCGGCATCTCCTTTGCGAACGCGAAGGCAAACTTCCAGGCTCCCAAAATTGCCCTACGCGTTCGCGTCCCTCACCACGCGAACACGATGCACTAAAGTCTGCAACACCAATAGCAGAAAATCTGATGTCTTTGCAAGCCAAAAAGGGTCCGTTTGAACACTTGAAATTACCCCGAGGCCCCCAGGACCCCAACCAAAAACACCAACCTACTCCAAAACATCATAAGAACTTGTTCTAATCATAAAAACATGACCATTAACACAAAATCATCAAATCACGACGGATTCAAGCCTAAGTTCAACTAAAACTTCCGAATCTCACATTCGATCAAAAACCCGACCAAACGACGTCCGAATGACCTAAAAATTTGCAGGCATATCCAAAAACACCTGAGGAAGCTACCGAAACTCTCGGAATTCCATTCTGACCCTCATATCTAAATCTCACCTATCAACCGGAATTCGCCAAAATTCCAACTTCGCCAATTCAAGCCTAATTCTACACCGGACCTCCAAATTCGATTCCGATCGCACTCCTAAGTCACAAATCATTCTCCGAAGCTAACCGAACCACCGGAATTTACATCCGAGCCCTCTAACCACATAGTCAACTTCCTGTTGTCTTTTCTAAAACAAGCTTTCTTCTAAGAGGCTATGTGCCTTATTTTCGACCAAAACCAATTCAATTACACCCGATCGACTCTAATACTGATATTGAAACATGAAGCAACACAATAAGAGGGAAATGAGGCGGTAACTCACATGACGACGGGTCGGGTCGTCACAATACTATTCATAATCATAAAAATGAAAACCGTCAGAAGTATCAATACAAGCGAACACCCTTTTTGAAATGGCCACATTCAATTAGTATTATTGCCTTAGAGAAAGAAATATTCCAGTAATAAGATTAAAGACAATAGTATTAACAATGTAGCATCAGCAATAGCAAGCATACCAAACAGTGATTACATGACTTGAACGTCGGATCGATACCTTAACAACAGTAGTAAGGTCTTAAGAATAGCGAAACAGAGGCCGAGAATCAGCTACAGCTCTTTGGTACAGAGAAATCAAAGCAATCGAGAAAGAACCTGACGGACCTCAACCGAAACTCGCTGGAATCTCAACAGTGATCTTACAACTCGAATTCGCCAGAGAAAGAGAACGCTTTTGTCTTCTCCCTTCTTTTCACTTTTGTGTTGCTTTTTGTCAGATACTTTTTCTTTTTTGTTCTTTGTGCCCTCTTTATTTATAGATTAACTAGATAATGGATAGTTAAAATAGAAAATGATGGAGATTGTGTGTTGTATGTGCACACGACATGAGGGAGCGGGGTTGAGGCATGAGTGAAGTGGGAAGTTGGGTGATTTTGTTTGTTTATTTATTTATTTTTATATATTTATTTAACTTTTCCTAACCCCTTTTTTTAATTAAATAAAATAAGAAGAAAAAAAATGCACGCGCGCGCGCACACACACACATATATTACTAATATTAATAAGTGACAAAAGAAAGAGTTTTATCGTCCTCACAGTAGCAGATCTTAATTTGTTAGAGTTCTACATTTATCCTTACAATTTTCAGTTAGTTCCTTTTATGTCCCGTAAATCTTATGTTTGAAAATCTTGTCCTTGACTCAAGAAAAAGATAAGTATTTAAGATACAAAAAGAAAAGAAGAAGATGAATAGTCTGAAAGCATTAATTGTGATTGACATAAAGCAAAAAAGCTACTACAACGTAACCTGCCCACATAGAAAGACCAAAAAGCTCAAAATTCTAAGTCAACAAAAATAGGAGATAAAAAGATCTCAAACATATGCAGACGCTCATGTTGTACAAAGTACAATAATTTTCTACATTGGTTAAAAAACGTACATGGCTACCCAACTCTTGATTAAGTGACAAATGTCTTCGTGCATCATAGTAAAGATTGATTTTACGCACAGTCAAGGACAAATCTTGAAAAATAAGATCAACATGGAAGCTAAAAGGTCGGTGCTATACTCTTCAAAAACTCCCCAGCACATCCTCTGTTTCTCATTCTTTGTTCTTCTCTATTTTGAGTCTTCCATATTTTCTCATCTCAACCTGGTAAGTTTGTCTTCCCTATTACGTTTCTTTGTCGTCGTGAATTTTTTGTGTTATAAACCCGCCAAAGCCATTAATATGAAGGAACAAGATAAGAAATTTTTCAAATCTTGTTGCACATCTCTCTCCGTGTGTGTTTGGAAGTGAATGAAGAAAATAACATGAAACACATCAACAGTAATATTAACAATCCATTTTGCTTCTCTCTGCCAATAAGTTTATTTTGATTTCATCTGATGGTCAATAATACTGAAGAAAATTACAATATTTTTGGAAGTATTTAATTTTTAGAGAATTATATTCTTTTGGAGGATCTTTGAAACTTTAACTGTTTATCTTAACCAAAAAATTCGCACATATGATCAAATTACACTTACTCAATTGTGAAGCTCATAATGACGTACATAGTTATTCTTTCTACAATTTCCTTGGTTTTTATACCTTTTCTTTGTGTATTCTGATTGTTGCATTTCTAATTTTTTCTTAGTATTAGTTCACGGTTAAAAACATAAGGAACCTCAAGTGACTAAGAATGTGTATTCCAATGGTTATATTACATATATAGTATACTAAATTATTTTATTTATTACTGTGCGTATGTGTTATTTTGGAGCTCAGTACTCTTCCATGGAAATATCTACTTTCTTCTTAATATTCCTACTAAATGGGGTCCATTGTGCCACTGAAGGTTTGATTACAGTTTGAACGGAATCTATCAAAGCGATACATTTTTACTAAGATGGATCGTGCAAAACAAAATAAAAAGTCTCTTTCTCAAACGAATAGGAATATCAAATGGCGTGAAAAATATAAAAATATGACAGCAGATGAAAAGCAAGCTTTGTCATCACAACGTAAATTCAAATATCAGGAACCAAAAAGACGTAGACTTCTTGAAAATGCAACTCCTCATAACCTAACTACAATGGTACCCATTTCTGTATGTCCTATAAACTCTATAGAGCATCCATTTTACACCTACGAAAAAGGTGAGTGTGTACAATCCCGCATTACTCGGTATAATGTCGGCTAATATTTGGGCATGTTTAACAACTTTCTTCTTGGCTTTAGGTTCAACATCAACGGCATATGATAGACAACAAAATATAATATCCGAGCCAGCTATGTCAGGAGGTTTGTGTTGGTTCTCTGACCCAACCAAGACATCCTTCACGGTTTGGTTTACTTTGTGTCTGATGTTATTTCAAATATTCAGGCTGTAGGAGAACTATAGCGTTCCCTCCGAACATATGTCATCAACGATCAACTTATGTTCCACTTAAAAAAGTTCCCAATTGTAAATTTTGTCATGCAAAAAGATTTGAATATGAACCTCTTGGATTTTGTTGTGATAATGCCACAGTCAAATTAACTTCTCATAAGATGCCAGTTAAATTACGGAATCTGTATTTTGGAAATAGTAAAAAGTGTAAACACTTCCGAACGTATATAAGAATGTATAATAACCTCTTTGCATTTACATCGCTCGGTGCAAAATATGATAAAGATCTAGCTAAAAGAAACCGTGGTGTATATACTTTTAAAGTTCAAGGACAAATGTATCATTTGATGGATAATTTGTATCCACGAGATGAAAAACCAAAAAACCTACAACTGTACTTCTATGATAATAGTAATGAACTAACATACACAATGGCTTGTTCGAGTAAAGTCCATTAAACAATAGTGAAGAAACTTATGGACATCTTATCAATCAATCCATATTCTATCTTTCTACGATCTCTGGTAAATATTTCTAACCTTGAGGACTTGTATATTGCTCTTAAAAGTGACTCAGGTTTAGATCAGCGAGTATATAATCTGCCTACCTCAATTGAGATTGCAGCAATATGGGTTGAAGTAAATGATGGTAGTGCTATTCGTGCACCAAATATTCAAATCTATACTCACAACAATAGTATACAAAGAGTAAATTATTACTATGGATGCTATGATGCTTTACAATACACGTTGTTATTTCCGTATGGTCAAAGTGGGTGGCATTGTGGTATTAAGAAGATTTATATGACAGAAAACATTTCTAGATATCCCAGAAATTTTGAAAATGAAGAGATACCAAATATAAGAAATGTTTGCTCTCTTGACGGATATCTTGAAATGGAGGCTAAAATTCTACAGAAAGGAAAGCGATAAAGGAAAACAGTGTCTGTCCGTGAATATTATTGTTGCAAACTACAAATGAGAGATGATGAAGAAGATGAAATATTGCACACTAGAAGAATATTTCAACAATATACGGTCGACGAGTATATAAAACTTGAAACACAGAGGTTGGATTTTATTTGGTTTAATCAGGATTTATTTAGAACAGATGTACTACAGGGACTCATTGATATTTTGAGATTTGGTGATAGAGATGCTTCAAATATCGGGAAAAAAAAGTTTCTTTCAAATTCTTTTATTGGTGGGCCTAGAGATATGCATCAATGGTATATGGATGCTATCGCATTAGTTCAGCACTTTGGTAAACCCGATTTATTTATAACCATGACCTGTAATCCATCTTGGCCAAAGATAAAAGAACATTTAGCATCAGTAGATGAAGCCCAAAATAGACCTGATCTCATTAGCCGAGTGTTTAGAGCAAAAATAGAAGAATTAAAAACGGATATCCTAAAACGAAATATTTTTGGAAAGGTTGCAGCTTTTATGTATATAGTAGAATTTCAAAAACGCGGTTTATCTCATGCTCATTTCCTTCTAATACTAGCTAATGAATACAAGTTGCTAACTCCAGAAGATTACAAAAATATTATTAGCGCAGAAATACCTGATGAAGATGTAGAACCAAATTTATACTCACTTGTTATTCGGCACATGATGCATGGTCCTTGTGGTAATCTTAACCTACAAATTCTTGTATGAAAACAGACGGTAATTTTAGGTTTAAGTACCCAAAAAGCTTTGCTAATCACACTTCAAAAGGAGTCAATTCTTATCCAATTTACAAAAGGCGAAATACAGGAATAAAAGTTTTAATAAGAGAATAGCTTTTGGACAACTCTTGGGTTGTTCCATACAACCCTTTTTTGCTTGGTAAATTTGATTGTCATATTAATGTTGAAGTATGCTCTGACATTAAGGTCGTTAAGTACCTTTACAAGTACATTTGTAATGGACATGACAAGATTGCATTTTATATGCATACCAATGAGACAAATATAGAAATAGATGAAATAAAGGAATATCAATCTGCTAGATGGGTGTCGCCACCGGAAGCTACATGGCGCTTGTTTGGTTTTTCTATTAGCGAAATATCGTCGAGTGTATGTTCTCTTCAGGTTCATCTTGAAGGACAACAATTTATTTCATTTAAAAGCAGTGCCAATATACGTACTATTGTAAATAACCCAATGAATAAACGAACTATGCTAACAGAATTCTTTTACATGAATAGAACAGACAACGATGCTAAAGAAATGAAGTTGTTGTATCAAGAATTTCCTGAATATTTTGTATGGTCGTCTAAAGATCGAACTTGGACACGCCGACAAAAAGGATGTACTATTGGTCGTGTTGTGACATGTCATCCGACAGAAGGCAAGCAGGTTGTTATTAATGAACATTAGAGGCCCCAAATCTTATGAAGATTTACGATATGTCAATGGAGAACCATGTAATACCTTTAGAGAATCTGTTGAAAAACGAGGAATGTTACAATGTGATAACAGTTTGATTGAATGCATGTCAGAAGCAACAAGTTACCAAATTCCACACAACTTAAGACGTTTATTTGCTACATTATTAGTATATTGTAATCCTGTGAACCCTAGAGAATTATGGGAACAATTTGAGGAACCAATGTCTGAAGATCATAAACTACTAGCCAACATTGGAAGAACTGAGTTTCGGTTTCAAGTTTTAAACCATATTAATGACATATTGCATTCTATGGGTGCTGACATAAATGACTACAAAATTGTTCAAGAAACAATCAGGCCTTCAATAACAGCGAAGGAAGCAAAGGAAGTTCATTTTGAGAGGACGATTATTGTCAGTGAATAAGACATATCATTATACAAGAAGTTAAATAAAGACCAACTTAAAGCATACAATACAATTATTGAAAGAATATTCTCACATAGAGCAGGAGAATATTTCATTGATGGTCCAGGAGGAACAGGAAAAACATTCTTATATCGTGCTTTACTTGCAACTATACGGTCTAAAGGATATATAGCACTGGCAACGACTACTTCTGGTGCAGCTGCTTCCATTCTTCCTGGTGGACGAACTGCACATTCACGGTTCAAAATCCCAATAAATATTGATGATAATTTCAGTTGCAACATTAGCAAACAAAGCGCACTTGCCTGCTTAATTCGAGAAGCAAAATTGATTGTATGGGATGAAGTGTCTATGGCAAATAAAAGAACGATTCAGGCTTTTGATTTGCTCTTGAAAGACCTCATGGATACGAATAAAATTTACGGTGGAAAAGTAGTGGTTTTTGGAGGTGACTTCAGACAAACGCTTCATGTTGTTCGTAATAGGAAGAAAGAAGATTTTATTAATGAAAGTTTATTATACTCTGCTATTTGGGAAGAACTTGAAAGATTGCCATTATTTGAAAATATGAGAGCAAAGGCAGATCCTCCATTTTGTGATTATTTGATGAGAATTGGAAATGGACAAGAAAAAATAAACTCTACAAATAAAATTGAGATACCAGATACTTTAACTATTCCATTTACTACTGAAAGAGAATCATTAAAAAAATTATTCACAGTAACGTACCCAAATATACACACATTCTTTTCAGCGTCATCTTACCCAAGTTCTCGCGTTATTCTGACAACGAAGAACGATTTCATCAATGAAATGAATGATACGCTTATAGATCGATTTCAAGGGACACTAAAATTTTTTTTTGGTATTGATGAAACCAATGAACCTAATGATCAAGTACAATTTGAGGACCTATTGCATACTTTTAATCCCACTGGTTTGCCACCTTATAAATTATCTTTGAAGGATAATTGTCCGATTATATTATTCAAAATCTAAATCCATGTGAGGCATTATGTAATAGTACACGATTGACTTGCTGTGACTTTAAAACACATGTTATAAGTGCTAAAATTTCATCAGGTGATTTTAAAGATACACATGAATTTATACCAAGAATTCCATTATTTTCATCTTCCTATTCCATTTAAGAAGACCCAATTTCCTATATGATTATGTTTTGCTATGACTATAAATAAAGCACAAGGTCAAACATTAGACTTTGTTGGAATTTATTTGCGAGAACTTGTTTTTTCGCATGGTCAACTTTATGTTGCTTTATCAAGAGCAAAGAGCTCAAATTGTGTGAAAATGCTAATCCGACCACCAATAGCTTCTAACCATGATGACCACTCTACATATAATGTAGTTTATGATAAAATCATTCAAAAAGCTATTTTGCAAAGTTGATATACCGTGACCAAGTATTGCTTTGCTCCTTTCCTGTTTTATAATTCTTTACATCTTTACTATTCAACATACTAATCATATCTTCTTTTACTCTTTTCCTTCCTGGCAGTGACTGCTACAAAGTATGGAGTATAGACTTAATATAAGTGACATAACTCCACAAACTAGAGAGTGGACCTGTAAGGTCCAGGTCATTGAGAAAGCTAGAGCAAGGCAGAGTAAGGATGGGCGAACAAGATTTCAAATTGCGATTGTGCAAGATTAGATGTTAATCTAGCCGCTATAATGTGTAGTTGCTATTTCAATATTATATAAATACTCTCATTTTTTCTACAGTAAATATTATATAAAATATAAAAGAAGACAAAATTTGTCCTTTTAGATGAAATGAAGAAAATAAAGTTACCTTGATATTGGAAAAATAAATTCTGATTTGGCACTTTATTTTGAGTTGTGAAATTGGATTTATACATACTAGAAAAATAAAATATATTCAGTTAAATATTGTAGACTATTTAACTGATTACAATAACAATTACAGGAAGAACAAGTTGCTGTTGCTTTGTATGGGGATGACATAGAAAAATATCAAAACAAGTTCACTCCCTTTTGCACATATCTGATATCAACTGCAAAAGTTAGAGCTCCTTTGCCATATGGAATTCCTATCAATAGATTTGAATGGGTTCTGGACAGATTTACACTTGTTGAGCGAATAAAAGAAGACAACATGGACGATCCGCCATTGCCCGCTCCAACGAGATTAAACATAGTATCTTTGGCGAATCTGGACCAACAACCACAGAATGCTGAATTTGGTAAGTAATATTTTGTGTAAACTGTAACAAGTAATACAACAATATCATTATATCATATTATTTTAGGTCTTATATATGTTGTATTGCAAAATAATATTTACAAGCCCCTATAAACAGACATCCTTGCTATTGTTGTAAGTTGCGGTGCCATAAAGATCGTTGGCGTCCACGGCAATAAATGTCGACAAATCATTGTTATGGATACAGAGTAAGTTTAAAACATTCTAATTATTTAAAAAAATTCAGTAGCTTTAGGCAATGCTAAAGCAATTTAGCCAAAAGTATTGAATTTACTATTATACTTGATTCAATATATTCATGTGTTCAGCTTGTGATTTGAGTGGATTATTTGTGGATCTCAGAATTGAATTTCAAATGCGACTCAGTTACTTTCTAACAGAACTTGACAAAGGTATTTTTTAACTTTTCTTCCACCTCCTTTAGTTCCTATTGACTAAAGGTACATTGTTTCTCTGTGGTACCAAGTAATAGTTACTCTATCGATGATTTCAGACCATCATATGTATTTTGAATTTGGACACATTCAAGAACGTCCTAGGGAGTTCGTCCATGTTCTTTTAATGAAGGATCTTCATTATTTTGTGAAGTCCAGTTAATCTTTCTCTGCATTTAAATATGTAATGAGTGCTAATTTAAACATATGAAATAGAAGCTTATAATTAGAATGTCCACAAGCCACTACAAGAAGGAAGGCTTTTGTCAACAATATTTTATGTTGCCTTATGCTAAATAAATTTTTGTATAAATTTCAAAATCTCTCCCTAGCTTCTAAAAAATTTTCTTCTCCCTTATAAAGTCAGGATTAGGATTTTACATATTCAGTCCACTCTTATTCAATTTACTTAACTTCTCATTCTTTCTTCAAACTCATACAGTTTAGCGCATCTTCTTCTATTCCATTAATTTCAAAGGATTCATTGGTACTCAAAGATCAATATAACTAATGTTGATTCCACTTGTAAAGTGTATTTATGCAGATCTTTAGCTCAATGCAATAACAGTTGCTTTTCTTTGTTTCCTGTATCATCTTTCAATCGTTCACTTAAGCATTTAATATGATGGCACAGATGGAAATTGAAGACTCTTAAGTAGTTTTCTAAGTTCTTGGTTTGACAATGTGGTCACATATAAGATATTATGGATACTTTGTCAAAACTAATAAAACTTGTTTGTGAGTCCAACAAAACGGTAATAGGTATATTAAAAAAAAATATAGGTGTAGAGTATAACTAAATACCAAGATAGCTTATCCAACATAAAGAAAAATATTTAGTTCTCAATAACATTACAACTCTCTATGTGATTAAGTTTAAAACAAGCTATGGAAGTTGATAAAATTGGATGCATTGCAGTGTAAAGGATATTTCAGTGCAACAATAGTATGTACAGGCGGTGGAAAAATTGTTAATTTCTTTTATTGAGTTTGTTATGATGGCAAAGATTAAAACTTCAATTTTGTTGGCTTCTACAGTAAAATGGCTACTTTGTTTCTTATTTTCCATTCCCATTAGTTGTTAGCAGGGAATTTATTGAACATTTGGAGACAATTATCAGTATTGTTGATAATAGATTTTGGTGATTATATGTTTGTCATTTTAATGTGAAGAAGCCAGTTGAGCACCTTTTTAGTTTGTTTATCATATAAAAAATAATGGAAAGGTCTAGTTCATCGATACTTATTTCTTTTCTCTCTATAGTCTGCACCATTGTATTTTTACTTTGTGGGAAGACTTTGCTGAAACTGATGGAAATGAGCTAGCTATACAAGTTGACAAACATCCAGTAATCCTAGCAAAGCGAATTGCACGGTCTTCTTATGCTGGTATGGACTAGTTTTCAAATTTCTTTTATACATTAATGAATTCAGATTTTTTCATACTTATAGATGACAACACAGGAACATCTTTGACAACAAGATATAATTCTACAATATTGGTAAACACATTCTATCCACAGGCTGCAGAACTGATGAACTGGTATGAGATAAATACACGATAGTACTACATCAATATAGTAATGGACAAAAACATAATTATGTCAATCACCAAAAATGATATATATATATATATATATATATGTGTGTGTGTGTGTGTGTGTGTGTGTGTGTGTGTTTATTTATAGGGTGAAAAATAATGAAGAAACGTTGAGCACATATACGCAGAGTAGTTCCTCAGAGGCAACTTCATCGCCTCTTCTAATGTCGCTACATGACGAGGCTATACCTATTGCAAATATCCAGTCACAACCAGTGGTATGCGTGTAACATATACTACTATATATTGTGGTTCAACATTATAACAACAACTCAACAAATCATTTGCTCTCCTTTATGTTGAACATATGCAATCTTTTCATGTAGAAGGTAAAATGTCACTGTTGGATGATGAGCAGCGGTTTTACGAGTTAACGTGTTCAAAATGCAAGCAATTTGTTTGAACTTCCATAATAAAAGCTATCGACTATGTGAACTGTGATCAACATGTGATGTTAACACCCATGTACAATAATTTTGTTTGCTTTTCAAATTGAAATTACTCTCATAGATTTTGTGAATGTATAATAACGTGCAATGACATTATATAACAGGTGTCGATTTTAAGTTGAAATTGCAGATAGAAGTAGATCGGCAATTGCAACAATATTAGGTGAATCCGGAGAATATCTTCTTTCAATGAAAGCTGAGCAGATCTATGAAATGACTAAGATAAAGGTACAAACGATAATTAAAATTTGGTTAAATTCATTACTTCAACTGATATGTTAGAGCTTGAAAACTCATTTTTGAATACAGAATGAAGTGATGCCTCTTCAGCGTATTCAACAGCGTCTTGCTAACAAAGTGTTTAAAGTACAACTGAAGAAATCACTTTCCAGGGCGTCAGATGAAACACCAGCAAAGCTGTTCATTCTGTCGTATGTTGAAAAGCAAGATACTCCCGAGTTACCAGCACCATCAACTTTTACAACTACTGGAGAAAGCAACAAAAGAGAGCTTGGCAATCTGTCCACCCCGCAGGAACAAAAGGAGCTGATCACAGAACCTACATCATCTAGCAAAAGGCAACAGACTGAGCAGACAACTCCAACTAGAAAAAATGCTTCTTCTACCAGAAAGCAAAATATTGAGCCAGTCACTCCTGCAAAGAAAAAGTGAAGGTTAGTAAACCATCTTGAATACACCTTGTATTGAAAAATAAGTTGAATGTAGACAATAAAAGCTAAAACTGATGAACTATTAAAATTCCTCCCTTTAGAATTAAGTGGATTATTCCTCTTTTAAATACAAAAATTTAGAAGATTCTCCAACAATTCTTTGTTTCACTAGCAAATAGAACTACAATCTATACAGGTAATGTCTTGGGAGTTATTGAGTCATTTGATTTATCTTTGTCACTAGGAACTCTAAGCTGAGAAACCAAAATTAAAATTTGCCAATAATTATGTCACCAAAATCATAGTTTTCTCTTTTATTTATTAATAGATTATTTGTGTGTCTGTTGAAAGCTTTAGGAAACTGGAATGACGAGCAGAAAGTTATTAAGGCAAAAACTTACTTATGATAATTTTCTAAAACCACTTGGATGTCAATATTTTGCTGAAAATATCCGTCATTAAAGCAGAATCTCAGACACCCTTATTTTGTAGTTGACCCAAACTTAAGTGGCGCATTCAGCTTTTTTTCTCCAGCAATTGCTGTTTTGTATATTTGAATCATATCATCAAAATTTAGCAGGCGAGTTTCATTGTCAACCAACCTCAAACTTCATACTTCTCCTTCCCATGTTTCCTGTATGTCTCCTTAGAAGAAGATAGAGTTCACCATACTCTGCACTAGAGCAGACAAGAGTGTTGCACTTGGCGGTTCTGTCCTCACAACTGTAGTGTCCTCATTCTCCCACACATATTTGAACCTTTGATGATTAAAAAATAAAAATTCACTATGTTTTCTTTGCTTTCCTTCAATTCCCTCTTTCTCCAAACTTTGTTCCCTTGTTTTCTCTAACTTTTAAGATGTTGTTTCTTTAGTGCAGGTGGATACTTAAACCTTTTGATCACTGTACATATTAACTCTTTAGGTGAGGACTGTAATAAATGAAACTTTGAAGTAAATTATCCAAAGCTCCAAATACTAAATTGCTTTGTCAGTGTTGCTTACATCCATATACCATAACAATCCAAAGGATACAATATTACTCAACAACTTCTTCAACCATCTCCATTGCTCTGTGGTTTCCTAAAAATTTTATATTATTTTTCTTCTCCTGAATTTTGTTTTCCTTCATAATTCCTTTTAATGCCTCTAAGTTAAGTATTTTTGGACTACTACACTTTTGCGAATATATTCAAGGTGATAAGCAAACTTACTATAGAATTAAAGTGGCTCTAAAAGCTCGCTATAGTCATAATAAGAAGCAAAAAAAAAAAATTATATTTTATTTTTCGCATTCGATAATGACTAAATGTCTGTTTTTAATATTTACAGTTCACTGACTATGTGGATGACTTGTACATCCAAACTTTTGATGTCGGTGCAGATGGTTATGGATCAACGGTAAAACTCAGACAATATACAGGACTACATGTGCTATATTTTGAACTTTAGTTTTGTTCCTTGTGTACACGTGTTTTAGACAAACATTACAACTTGGGAGTCCTGTAAGTCTGTAACTAAATATCAAACTGCTTGCTGGAAAAAATGCAATAGTAGATCTAAACTACCTTTTTGGTTTGCTCTATTTCTTCTGTGGTTACAACAAAAAAAGCAATACCTGGTATTTTTTAAGGAGTAGACAAATAGTATCATCGACCTTTCAGTGGCACTTCAAATATATGCATTAGAATTTATTGCTTTGTGCGATTTCTCTTATTCAGATTCTGTCAATGGAAGTAGTTGTGCAAAGTATAATACCTGCATAGAATTATAGAAAGTTACTTACCTATGAATGTTATTTGTTTGAACAACATTCAAACACTTTTCATAGTCAATCATTATATTTGGATACTAGATTGGGATAAGAAGGAGGCTGATCTTGTCCAATGGACAGCCATATTCGGAAAAGTGTGATGGTCATTCTGCAATAAATCCACTTACACTATTGCCTTGCCTTTTTTTTTATATTTTATTTTATGAGTTACACCATTATTTTGACCTTTGTGATTTTATTGCCTTGTGGTAGTCTTTTAAACACCTATTAATCCTTTCATTCATCTGTTTACATACACAGCATACTCTCCAGTCCTCTGTTTGTGGCCTAAAGGGAAATTGAGACCTGGCTCTTTCAACCATGACAATTAAGAGTAATTGACCTACTGCCTTTTGTCTCTTTGATTTCTCCTCTTTCATTTTGTATGTTCTTCTTTAATAGTTACTTCCATACCTACTTACTTATTTTAGGTATACAACACATTCGTCACCTCATCCTAAGTAACCATTTTCGTTTTCTCCTCCTCAAACTCACCTAAAAGCGAGCCTCAAGCAGTAACCATATTTTTGGTATCACACCAAGCATATACTGATGGCTCAACTTCTACAATATTACAACCCCTTGGTGAAACTACATAATTTACATGTATAATACTCGGACTCTAAAAAAATATCGCCGGCTGTGTGTCTGATTTTCTAAAAGTAATGTATTTTTAAAAATTCAACACGGATGCAGCAGTATTTTTGAAAGTCCGCGCAACATAGCTTAATGCTATAATAATTTTATATAACAGATGATGGGCTTGTGTCCGGGCTTAGTACGGGCCATCTTTAACTAGTATATATATATATACCAACTTATTTTTATGAATTAAAGAAACTATGTAAATAAGAAAACTCAATATTTGCACTAAAGTTTAAATTATACTAAGAAAAATACTACCATAACTTTACATCTAAATTAGAGGAAATCAAATATATATATATATAAATTTTCTTCTATTTAAACATAGGAAAAAAATCTTATATTCTAAGAATATGAATATTTTTTATAGTTTTTAATTTTCTTAAATAAAACCTATTAAGTGTAAGATAAAATTTTAAAATATTAATATTAGACCTAAAAGAAATATTTACACTAAACTAGTATAAAACTTGAGTGTGGTAAAAAATTAGTTGTTCACAAATAATACGTAATTCCTCAACCCAAGGTTAACCACAATACTTACCTCACTCTAACAGTCAAATTCAAAGGTCAATCACCATTTTTCCCTTCACACAAGCTTCCGGACCAATAGAATCTAGTAAATTACCAACAAAAAAAATTCAATTTAAGCCTTAGGAACTGCCCACGATTGCACTCTGATTATCCTGAAAACCAAAACCGACGATTTACATAGTCATAATACATCAAACGAGGCTAGTCATGCCCGAAAACTGGCGAACGAAGTACAAAATCTCAAAATGAACGGTCAGGTCGTTACATGAAATTTGTCACCTGAACAATAAAATCATTCATCAATAATATTCTTTCCTTTTTAATAGTAACGAAGCCAGAAGTTTTGCAAGGATGTTCAAGATTTAATATATATGTATAAAAAGTAATTTTTTATTTATATATCTAGTATACTTTATTTACAAAGTATAATTTTTTTAATGAAGGATATTCAAGTGACCACCTTTCGTCGTATGTGGCTATCCAACTGCTTTTAAATAAAACCTTAAAAAACCCCATATTCAGTCCATAAAAATCTTTCAAGAAAAATGGTAGTAGAAGTTTTTGCTAATAATCCAAGTTTATTTTGTTTCCTTTTTCTTTGTTGGACCGATCTCAAGGTACAAAAATTAAGAATAGTCTTACATCTTCTTTCAATTTAACGATTTGGTATCAAGAAAAATGATTATTTTGGATTCATCCAAACGCTTCTTACCAGACGTTTCTCTATTCTTATGATCAAAAGTCGAGAGTAGAGAAACTTTATGTGATGACTTGATAGGTCATCTTATGATTTAAAATCAATTTTTATGTCCCGAGGCCTTTGAAACTTCATTTTTCCCTCCTATTTTTGCGTGCGCAGTCTGGGCGTACTTTCGGAAAACTTTTATATTGACAGTTGATGAAAATAATAATTTTTGCCTTTAAAATTTGTTTTAGTTGACTTCGGTCAATATTTTGAGTAAACAGACCTGCACTCGTATTTTGACAGCGCCAGTGGGTCCGTATTGAAATATGAGACCTAGGTGCATGCCTGGAATCGGATTCGGAGGGTCCCTAGCACGAGTTATGATTTTTTGTTAAAAATTGTAAGTCTAAAAATTTAATGGTTTTTAAGAAACTGTCAATGTTTGAACTTGTTGGTATCGGGTCCATAATTTAGTTCCGGAGCCTGGTACAGGTTCGATATAATATTTAAGTCATTTTTGTAAAATTTAATGAGAAACGGAGTTGGTTTGACGTGATTCGGACATTCGGTTGAGAAAATAGAAATTCCAAAGTGTTCTTGAGAATTTCATTTGATTTGGTGCTAAACTCGTAGTTCTAGAGGTTATTTTGGTGATTTGATAGCGCGAGCAAGTTCATATGATATTTTAAGACTTGTGTGCATGTTTGGTACGGTATCCCGAGGGCTCGGGTAAATTTCGGATAAGCAACGGAGTAGTTTGAACTTGAAAAAATTTGCTGGTATAACTGATCTTGTTACAGGACTCTGATCTCGCATTTGCGTGATCAGGCATTGCAATTGCGAACTCTACAGGTTCTGCATTTGCGAGCTTCACATCGAAAATGTGAAAAGTAAATGGGCCAGGCAGTCCTCGCAATTGCGAGGAATTCTTCACATTTGAGAAGTAAAGTTGGGAGGGATAGTGATCGCAAATGCGATTTTTAGTCACATTTGCGGAGATTCAAGTTCACAATTGCGAATTTGTCTTCCCAATTGCGAAAGCAGATGTGTGAAGGACTTCACATTTGCGAGCTTTGCATTTTCAAAGCTTGGGTCGCAAATGCGACATCCGCAGTTGTGCAAAAGGGATTTATAAGGGATTTTTCATTGATTCTTCAAGTTTTCAAAACCTAAAACACAAGAGGCGATTTTCCAAAGATCATTTCTTCCCCAAATTATAGGTAAGTGATTCTAAACTAGTTTCTTTCAATTTTCACTTTATTTTACAAGATTTCAACCTATAATCTAAGGTTTTCGTGGTGGAATTGAGAATTTTTGGGTAGAAACTAGGGATTTTAAAATTTGGGGATTTAGACCTCAAAATGAGGTTGCATTCCAAAACCAATTGTATATCTAACTCGGGGGTAAATGGATAATTAGATTTGTTCCGAATTTCTAGTATGGACCAAGCGGGCCTGGGTGTTGACTTTTATTGACTTTTTAAAAAATGGCCAAAATTTAATCCTTAAATATTTGGAAGAACAATTCTCAATTTGAAGCTTTAAGTTTGAAAGTTTTGACCAAGTTTTAACTTTTTAGTATTCAATCTCGGATTTGGATTTCTATGATTTGGTTATCTCCGTTAGATGATTTTGGACTTGGGAGCTCGTCCAGAATGTATTTTGGAGGTCCGTGGTAGATTTAGGCTCGAATTGGAAAAAATTAGAAATTTGGCATTTTCCGGTAAGCTGTGGAAATTTTGATATCAGGATCAGAATGGAATTTCGGAAATTGAAGTCATTTGTGACGTGTGTGCAAAATTTTAAGTCATTCGGACGAGGTTTGACAGACTTTTTGATCGAATTTGGAATTCGGATGTTTTGAAATTCTTAGGCTTGAATCCGAGGGTGATTCAATGTTTTGAGCGTTATGAAGGTTAGGACAAGTTTGAATGATGTTATAAGGTGTATTGGCATGTTTGGCCGAGGTCCCATGAGGTTCGGATAAGTTTTGGAAGAGTTTTAGGAAGATTTTGGCATTTTGAGCATATGCATGTAATGATCCAAAGGTCCATTTTCAGTTCTAGAGATCGAAATTTGATTTCGAGACTTCCGAAATTTGGATAGTGAATTATAGAAGTTATCTGAAAAGTTTGGTATAATTTCATCAAGTAGCGATTTAGTTTTTAACGTGAATCATGAGTTAATTGTTTAATGAGCGAAATGGTTATTGCACTGAGGAAATGAGCTCCGAATTGAGTTTCGATTGAAAGACTATTGGGACGACCCGGCCCGTCGTCACGTGAGTTACCGCCCTGTTTCCCCCATATTATGTCCTTCTATGATTTAATATCAGTGTTTGAGTTGATCGGATAAAGTTGGATTGGTTTTAACTGGAAATGAGGCACTTAGCTTCTTAGAAGGAAGCTTGTTGTGGAAAAGTCAATCGGATGTTGACTATGTAGTTAGAGGGCTTGGATGTGAGTTCCGTTGATTTGGTTAGCTCGGGGGGATGATTTGTGACTTAGGAGAGTGATCAAAATTGAATTTGGAGGTCCGGTGTAGAATTATGCTTGAAATGGCGAAGTTTGAATTTTGGCGGATTCCGGTTGATAGGTGAGATTTTGATCTGAGGGTCGGAATAGAATTCCGAGAGTTGCAGTAGCTTCCTTAGGCGATTTTGGATATGTCTGCAAATTTTCAGGTCATTCGGACATCGATTGGTCGGGTTTTTGATCGAATGTGAGTTTTGGAAGTTTAAAGAAAATTTAGGTTTGAATCCGTGGTGAATTGATGATTTTTGAGTTGTTGGTCGTGTTTTGATGATTGGAACAAGTTCGTATGATGTTTAGGGATAGGTTGGTGTTTTTGCTTAAGGTCCCGGGGGCCTTGGGGTAATTTCGGGTGATCAAACGGTCTAATTTTTAAATTGGAATATAGCAGATTTTCACTTATGTGTTGCAGAAAAATTTCTTTCAGTGCGTTCGCGTGAGGTGTGATGTGAACGCGTAGAGTTATTTGGAGGGGTCCTGGAATTGGTCATCACGTTCCAGGGTCTGGCTCGCATTCGCGTTTAAGGGGTGAAGTGTGAATCGCGAACGCGTGGGGTCAGACGCGTTCGCATAGATGGAACTCCTGGTGCATCGTGATCGCAGGTGGGGTGCCACATTCGCGTAGGGCAAATTTTGGTCAGCATAATTAATTCAACGCGAACATGGAAGATTGACCGTGTTCGCATAGAGGAAATGCCTGGGCGTCAGTTGTCTTTTTAATAACATATCATCCGCGAGGGTTAGCCATTTTCCTCCATTTTTACACCACCTTGAGAGCTTGTTGATAGATTTTGAAGGGGATTTCGACGGGAAGTGATTGGAGGTAAGTCTCGTGACCTAGATACATCATTTAATTGAAGAATCATCCATTAATTATCTGAAAATTTGGTAAAAATTGAAGAAGTTAGGGCTTGGCTTTTGGGAATGAAAAATTGGAATTTGAAGGGGTATTTGAACTCCGATTTTGATAAATTTTATATGTACGGACTCGTGGCGAGACGAGGATTCCGAAAATGTGAATTTTATAATTTTTTAAGAAGTGGGCCCGGGGCTCGGGTTTTGCCAACTTCGTGATTTTTGTTGTTTCTCGAGTCTTTTCGATTAGGTTATGGTTTATTGGCCTATTGTGACGTATCACTTATGGTTTTGATTATATTCTATACGCGAGGAGGTAGATTCGAGAGGGAAAGCCTTGGCGAGCTAGATTATCGGCCGGCTAGAGGTGAGTAATACTTGTGAATGATATTCTGAGGGTTTAAAACCCCGAATTTGCACATCTTAGTGCTGTATTGAGGTGACTTGCACGCTAGACCTGAGCGTGGGGTAGAGCACCGTTGGGGATCGTGACTTGGTCCATCCCGGTTGTTGGTTTTTACCGCGTATTTGCAAATGATTTGTTGTTATCATTATGACTTGGGCTCATTGCCATACTTGGGGCTTATTGCCGATTGTTTGAACTCCTATGAACTATCATTTACTGTTTTCCCTCACCATTGAAATATTATTTGAACTCAGTCCATGTAAATTACCATGTTTCTTAAACTCAGCCATATTTACTCAACCTGGAGTTTAAACTGATAATTTCACTATTGTTTGTGCTGAGTATTATTTGTTTTACTATTGCCCGAGGGGTTGTTGACTGCATTTGGAGTGATTGAGGCCGAGAGCCTTATGTGAGGGCATGTTGAGCACTGTGAGGAGGCTTTCAGGCCTCATATTGATATTATTCAGGATTTCAGGCCTTGTTGATAGCGCTTGGGCTGTAGGAGCCCTTTCGGAGTCTGCACACCCACAGTGAGCGCGGGGTACCCTTTGAAATGGATAGTGGTAACAATGACAATGTCATAAGTGTTTCGGTCAGGTAACAATGACTGACCAGTCAGGTAACAATGACTGACTAATGGTAATAATGACACTGAAACACGTTTTGGTCAGGTAACAATGACTGACCATACTTGTGTATTCTTGCTTATTTGGTTATTTTCAAAGAGAATTTCATGCTATATTTCCACGAATTCCTGCTATTTTATTTGGATTGCTGCTTGAGATAGCATTACCTGTGCCCTTTTGGGATTTTTATACTTTCAGTTGTTATTTATTTTTATTACTCACTGAGTTGGAGTACTCACTGTACTCCCTGCACTTTGTGTGCAGATACAGGGATCTCGGAGTCTTAGCTGAGCTTATCTGTTGCTGTCCAGTTCAGTACCGGAGTCATCGAGGTAGTTGCCGGCATCCGCAGGACCCGATTTCTCCTCTTATCCTTTCCTTTACTTTCGCGTCTAGTTTTTCCTTTTTATAGGATATTAATCAGTTATATCTAGAGGCTAAAACTTGCAACGCTAGATCTATTGGGATGTTATTACAGTTATTATGGATTTCGCACTATTTTATTATTAACAAACCGAGAGTTTATGCTTAGTTAGAAATTTTAAGTTTAATAATTGAAATGGAAATGTTTAATGGTCGGGCTTGCCTGACAAGGTTTTGGGCGCCATCACGACTGTGGTTTGGGTCGTGACAAGTTGGTATCAGAGCCTAGGTTATCAGGTCTCGTGAGTCATGAGCCAGTTTAGTAGAGTCTCGCGGATCGGTACGGAGACGTCTGTACTTATCCTCAGGAGGCTACAGAACCTTTTGGAAAAACTTCATATTCTTGAAATTTTTGTCGTATGACTTTGTTGATCCGAGAACTAAACTTCTGTACTCTATTCTCTCGCAGATGGCAAGAACACGTACTACCAGACGTGGCGGACGACCACCATTGCCACCCACTAGAGGCCATGGATGCAACCATGGTCATGGTCGAGGCAGAGCAGTAGGGGCAGCACCAGTTGACCCACTAGTTGCCCCCATTTAGGATCAGCCTCCAGCTGTAGAGACTCCAGCAACACCTGCTCAGGCACCAGCTGAGCCTATTGTGATTCTGGGTCTTCAGGAGGCCCTAGCTCAAATTTTATCGGTTTGCACTGGCCTGGCTCAGGCAGTCTCGACCACTACTGTTGTAGCTACATCTCAGATGGGGGGTGGTCATCAGACCCCCGCAGCTCTCAGCAGAGTCAGCCATCTCTTAGTGCACTTCTGGCGCAGAGTTCTTCTCATGCCCCGTCTGTTCAGAGTTCCTCCAGATCGAGTGCGTCAGCCAGTTATTCTGATGCGCGGGGTTCCTTTCAGTCCCATTCCCCAGCACCAGGGAGTTGTTATGAGTGCGGGGTGGTTGGGAACATATGGAGGCATTGTCTTTGGCGCCGCAACAGTCAGTCTCAGTAGAAGGGTCAACCCTCATCTTCTGGTCCATCTTCTTCAGCACCCGCCCCGCCAGCTAGGGGTGAGGGTCAGGCAGCTAGGGGTCGCCCCAGAGGGGAAGGCCGATCGGGTGGTGGTCAGGCCCGATTCTATGCTCTCAGGGCCGTTCAGATGTTGTTACTTCGGATGCTGTTATTACAGGTATTATTTCAGTCTGCCACAGGGATGCCTCAATTTTATTAGATCCTGGCTCCACTTATTCCTATGTATCTTCATACTTTGCTCATCATTTGGGTATAACCCGAGGGTATCTTGCGTTACCTGTGCATGTATCCACCCCGGTGGGTGATACTATTATTGTGGACCATGTATATCGGTCCTGTCTTGTTACTATTGGGGGTCTGGAGACCCGAGTTGACTTGATGCTATTGAGCATGGTTGATTTCGATGTTATTTTTGGTATGGATTGGCTATCCCCGTGACACGCTATTCTAGACTGTCACGCCAAGACAGTCACTTTGTTATGCCGGGTGTTCCGAGGATTGAGTGGCATGTTATGACTGATTATGTACCCAGCAGGGTAATTTCTTTCTTAAAGGCCCAGCGGATGGTTGGGAAGGGATGTTTATCATTTTTGGAATTTGTGAGAGATGTTGGAGCTGAGACTCCCAGCCTTGATTCTGTTCCCGTTGTGAGGGATTTTCTGGATGTGTTTCTATCGGACCTACCGGGCTTGCCGCCGGACAGGGATATTGATTTCGGTATTAACCTGGTGTCGGGCACTCAGCCTATCTCTATTCCTCCCTATCGTATGGCACCAGCTGAGTTAAAGGAATTGAAGGAGCAGCTTCAGGAACTCCTAGATAAGGGGTTCATTCGCCCGAGTGTGTCACCGTGGGGTGCACTGGTCTTGTTTGTCAAGAAGAAAGTTGGCTCAATGAGAATGTGTATTGATAACAGGCAGTTGAACAAGGTAACAGTGAGGAACAAGTATCCTCTACCCCGTATTGATGACTTGTTTGATCAGCTCCAGGGAGCG